>RXPK01000637.1:0-87322 GCA_004143645.1 Protaetia brevitarsis
CGAGAGAGAGATTTTGTGATAATGAGCAATATTTTACACACAATTACGTTTTGTTTGAATGGTACCGTTAACCGCCATAATAGGGTCGGGTCCTTCAACAAGTTATACAAAAAACAACTAGCTGTACTTCATTTTTGTGTTATAAGTTGACGAACTCAACATTTGGGTTTCATATTTGTGAGTAAAACCAATTCAAAAAATGACAAAATTCAAATTATGTCCTAAAACTTCACAACTGTTTTGGTCTATAAAAAACTGACGGTTTTTGCGTTCACCTAGTGTCACATATCAGATATCATTTAATGGTTTTTGATTAGTGTTTAAGTGACTTTTGATATGGTTATTTAATAAGTACGTGATATTACAATACCTTGGTCAATTATTAAGTATTAGGGAAATAGTTTGTAAAAATGCTAAAGCAAGTTTTATGAGACTGTTGGATTTATACAAATCAAATAGGTGTATTTTACGCAGACAGCTTACATTAGATTTTGAATTTGAGATAGTTATACCACAGTATATATGTATATCGAGTAGTTTCACATCCCCGGGAACATGGGTTTCAAACATGGCGCCCAAGGAAATTCGCGGTGTCGCATAGGTGGGTGAAATTGTAACTAAAACTATTTTAATTTGTTTACAAGCAAAAATCTAACCTACAAAGTCGTTCCATTCTGTCATTTTGTTATAGGAGTGACACTGATGTTGTGCGATTTTCTGTCAATTGTCAGTCTGTTTGAGTATATAGGTTATTTTTATGCAATTTTTAGTTGCAAATATAGCCGCCAAACGCCATCGCGAATTTCCTTATATTGATAGAGAAAACATCAAAGGCGCCGACACTAAGTGAAACTACTCGATAAGGTTTATACTGTGGTTATACTGACCAAAATGATGTCTTTCTAAAAACAACACGGACTATAAACATCATTCCAATCAAACTCAATGTCACAACAGAAAATTTGACATATTAACTGGCAGCAGAGACACAGATTGTACAATAGGTGAACGTCAAACCGCTAATTAATTTTTTATTGGCCCAAAATCGAATCTCTAATTTTATCGAGTGGAACAGTTGGAACAAAAAAATTGGTTCCCGACCTTATTGGCGATATTGCTCAATAGATAACTCTCATTGGATGCTAGAGACGCATACAAAACTTCCGCAAGAATTAAACATTTAGGCTGGTATTTTCAGAAACCTTTTCTTTCTTCATTCATAATACACTAACTGGACAGAGATATTTAGATCTTTTACGCTATAGGTGTCCAACCTTTTATGGACTACCGCCCCCTTTACAAGAAAAAAAAATCAACAAGAGCTATCCCTGCCTTTTAAAGATTTGATTTCGAGCACGCAACAACTTGTATGCCTTTGTTTGTTTGCGGTGCCCCGGTGCACTTGTCCTGCAAACAGGCTGTTACAAGTACCCGTATTTTTGTCGAAACATGCTTGATTGCGTAAATCACGTTTTTGCTTACCAACTTGCATAGACTTGTTACCGACAGTCTTAAACTGAATCAATAGTTAGTTTATACTTAATGCTTATTTAAATGTTTTAATGTTTATTTACGCCATAATAATAAGACAAACATCTTAGACGGTTAGATAAAATGTTTTTTCAAGAAAATGCATGTATTTTCAAAGTATTTTATTATATTAAATTTCTAAGTAGGTAGGTACGCTGCGACCGCCCGCTTGACTGTCATGACGCACCCCATTTGCTTTTGGACCGGCTACCACCCCCACGAAAAGCTTTTACACGATCAGGTTGTTCCTAATATTGAAGAAATTACCTGCAAATGTTTGATTCCAACAAGATGGAGTAGGCCCTCATTACCCCGTTTTTTAAACGAAACATTCTAATTGGTGGATTAGTCGTAGAGAATTCATTGAATGGCCCCCACGGTTTCCACATTTAAATCCCTTAGATTTTTTCCCCATTGGAATTTATTTAAAATCTTTCATCACGACTGCAAAATCTCGACGAATTATAGCAGAGAATAGTTAAGGTAGTGCAATTAACTCGTGAGGAGAATTTGAGAAAATTTGTTCATAGACTTGCATATTGTCAAGAAGTGAATGGTGATCATTTCTAAAATTTTCTTGACTGAAATTGATTTTTTTTATACATTTTTTTGTGTTAATTTTTCTTGTTGTCAATAAAATTTGCATTATTAGTTTTGTTTAAATATCTTTGTCGTTATTAAACATAGGGGTGCTAAACATGGTAAAAGGATAACATGGTATGCTCGTAACAAGGTGCGCATAGCGTGGCTGGTCCAAGTGACGTCACGTCTGTCATTTATTTGTTGTGATTTATGATTGTGGTTATGTTAACTGTCAGTTTTCTGAGCAGATTGTGAGGTTTATATATTTATAATGTACATATTTATTTATAAAGGCATTTCTTCATTTTTTTTTTTTTCATTTGGCATTTTGTGGTAATCAACAATTATTTTGTTAACTACGTACTAAGTGATTTATATCAAAAAAAGTAATCACTCAATTATATTACTTCTATTTTAAAGTTGTTTTGCTTATTTTCCCAAAAAAACTACACATATTTCCTTTCTAATTATTTATGCACGACTTTATTGACTGCTTGCACTATCGCTGAATATCATGAATTGCACGACTTTATTGAAGAGATTGCACTGGGCCCAAGTGACGTCATTTACGATGTGCGCAAGATCATACCTATTATCCTTTTACCATGGTGCTAAACCCCTAAGCTGTACTCTTGAAGCAGAGTTCTATTGAAATTCGTAAAAATACAAAGAGAGGGTTTCACTTAAAATAAAAAAGTTACCATTATTTCCGGCTAAATCAGAATTCTGATTCGGATATAAATATCCTTATCTTATTCTCTTATCTTAAAGAAAGCGTATATAACGTTACTTCTCTTTTTGAATGTGGAATATAGATCCAAGCTTACAACACAAAACTTCCTCCTATTTATTTACACAGAACTACACTTACTTCAACAGAAAATCTAGTCCATCATCATGTTAAACGTTAAAACCACTATGTTATCGTCATTGTCAGTTACTTTTCCTTTAAGAAAAAAGAGCTAATTGTAATTTCCATTCTAGCAGTGAACTTCTAATAACGATATGCTGAATTGGGTATCTTGCTTCAGTTGTGTCAATTTCGTTAGTTTAGTGTCACTGTTAGACATCACAAAATTCTTTATAGTAAGTACAACTGATATAATTTATTGAACATGTATTTTTCTATTTTGCATATACAATGAGCACTTTGTGTAATTATTTTGCCGAAAAACAATGTCATAAAGTTCTACTTCCTTAACACTGTTCTTCCACTTTGTGACACTGTTTGTGATGACATTTTAAGTGAGGTTGGTAGTGCAACTCGTGGTTTGATACTTTACATTTGACATTTTTATATAGGCTTTGGAAACATGGAAACATTTAAATTCCCTGCATGGATAAAAAAATCCTATAAAAAATAAATAGTTATTTGTATCACTAGGCCAGAAATTACAGTTTTGCGAGTATGAGTACGGTTTGTGAGACTAGTACAAATGCTCGCAAAAGAATTTCTAGCCGTGTGATACACAATGTTTTTTGGGCCGACAAATCTTAATTTTTAATTGAAAATAGAAAAGAAATTTTGACACTTGGGAGTTGACAGTACAAGTTGGCACACATGTTTAGTATTTTGACGTTTCCCAGTATAGATCTTTTTCTGTAATTTTCCTTCTAGTTTAATATTTATTTATCAATAATAAGTGCAATGAAGACACCAGTTCATCTTAGTATGGTTGAACAGTAGCTTATTGACAATTTACTACACATCTGTCATGTGAATCTAGTGTGGCCAACCTTTAGTGACATTTTTGCCTGCCTAGGCAGGAAAACAATAGTTTTACTGCCGCTTTTAAGTACTGTAAAATGAGTGTTTCTGGACAGAGGCGCAAAAAGTAAATTATTATAACAGTAGTTTTTTCTAACATATTAATTTTGTTTTCGACGTCTGTTATTCCTTAATACTTTTTTCGTAATATCTGTTACCACTAGATGTAAAGCAATCTCAGTTACCATAATGTTGTGTGCTTATGCACATAAAATTATGCTAGTACCTGGATAAGTATATAATAAATTAATAAATCAATTTGTAAACTTTAAATTTATCCTGCCATAACAATTTTTTTAAATGTAATATCCTCATCCAAAGTGCAAATGTTATGCATATTATAAAATTGATCAATCGTTATAGACTTTTTACAATTTTAGGTACTATTTTTCTCTTCTAGTTGATTGCACGAGTTCTACAAATTATTACGGTCGATGGAGAATGTAACCGTTTTAATTTAACCTTGATTTCTCTTTTGGTAATAATCGCTACCGATCGACGATATTTGCATTGCATGAGAAAAGTATTACCAGTTCTCGTGCTTTAACAGTTTCACACTTGCTCTGGATTGTTGAACATGGTGCTCTCTTTGGAACGTTGGATTGGTAAGGTGGCCATAGTATCCGGAGCTAGTTCGGGATGTGGAGCTGCCATTGCAGAAAGACTAGTGTTAGAAGGCCTAAAGGTAATCACCCCTTTATATAATATATTATTAATTTATTATAAAAAACAATTAATGAAAAACTTATTTTAAATATCCAAAAATATACTGCCTTCAATTAAATTCCTTTGAGATTTTTCGAAAATGTCTCTAAAACTAAAAATGGTTATAATATATATTCAAAAATGTTAATGTAAGGGGCAATTCATGAGGAAAAATTATCAATAAATGATTTCGGTATGAGAATAGCTAGAACCAGCGACTCATGCGTCAAAGTAAACCACGTGAGTATACATACAGGCTGATTCAAATTAAGTGGGCACCATTGCAATCTCTGTTATTATTGATTCTAGGAAGTAGGTTAAATTAGCAAAGTATTAGTGTTTTTAACGCTGATTAATATGCAATATACGAAAAAACAATTGAATGACACATTTCCAAGAAATTTTGACATTTGTATTTTTTTTAAATTGAACACCCTGTATTTTAAAAAATGAAAGATATTTTAATATATGATGCAAAAGTATCAATACAATATTGTCTTAAAATGAATAATAATGAAGTTATGATGGTTTTTATTTTGTAAAAGGTAGGGCAGTAATAAAGAATCAACATTTAATGAAACAGATACATGTCTTGGTGATTGATGTTTATTTATGTTACATATTACATCTTAAAATAATGTCGTTGAAATTAAATTGAAATGGAAAAAGTAAATACATAATTTATAAATACTGCTCAAAGGTATCACCTTCATTCTGAATACATTTTCGTGCCCGCTTGAGTACACTCTGGGTAGCTCTTAAGATTGTCCTCCCATCCAATTGGCGGAAAACCTCCTTAACCTTATTTTGCAATTCGCTCACGTTGTCATTCATCGGGTTCTGTATATCTGATCTTTTATATTCCCAAAGAAAATAGTTTAAAGGTGAAAGGTAATAAGAGCGCGCTGGCCATCGAATTGGCCCATTTATACCAATCCACTTATCGGCAAAGATGATGTCCAGATAGTTGTGAACTATGCGGCAGTTGTGTGCCGGAGCACCGTCCTGCTGAAAGTACAAATTTTGGAGCATCGAGTAATTGACGTTATCAAGAAAATCCTCTAGAACGGCACAAATAAATTCCAGATATCTCTCTCCTGCCAATGTACCATTGTAGAACACTGGACCAACGACTGTTGAATAAATTAATCCGCACCAGACATTTAAACTAAATCGAACTTCTGCAGCATCTGGACGCATTATTAATAAATTTTCTTGCCGCCAGTAGTGTTCATTCTTCTTATTAAACATTCCTCTATTGGAGAAATTTGTTTCATCACTCCATAAAATATATTATGCTCCATTCAAAATTTTCATCACAATAATTAATAAACCATTCCCAGAAACCTTGTGTTCGAATCTCCTGACAGTTGTAATGTTTGTGAGGTTTCGGTACTTAAATGGGATATACTTATGTTTTTTTTTTAATTCTCTGACCTGACGCATAAGTCAAACCCAATTTCTTAGTAGCATCTCTAATGGAAAAATCGCGATGGGCTTCAAAATATGCTAACACTGTAATTTCTACCTCCTCGTTGATAATGATATTTTTCTTTGTTCTTTTCTTCTTAAATAAGCAATCGTGTTGCCTAAATTGTCTGTAAAGTTTTCGAAAGTAACGTCGATCTGGCTGCTGTCGTAAAGGATACTGTTCTGCATAATATTCGACAGTCCTTATTGAATTTTTGCCGCATACAATGTATGCTTCCAGCATATCGCATTTCTCCAAATGAGAAAATACCATGGTGAAATATTATCTAATACTTAAAACTAAATATAACGAAAACTGTTCAAGCTACTAATGATAATAATGTAATAATAACAATTAGAAGTAAAGAACACAACACAAACATGAAATAACCAACTTTTTTTTAATAATTAAACCTGTAAAAGATTTAAACTTAGTGCGTTTTTTGACAGTTTCAAGCAACATACTATTTGTTTTGACTTAAAATGAAAGAAGCCTACTATAAATTTCACATCTCTTTGGCATTAATTAAAAACCACCATAACTTCTATATTATTCGTTTTAAGACAATATTGTATTAAAACTTTTGCATCACAAATTAAAATATCTTCCATTTTTTTTAACAATATACAGATGTTTAAATTGAAATAGTTAATTTATTGATTGTTACATGTAATATAAATATTGTTTTTCTCCATAAAAAAAATATAGGCATATCTTAAAATATTTCATATATATTTGGTTCTATCTTGGGGCTTGTTTACTGAAGACATACTACATATCTTTTTACACATTTTTTACACTTACATGGCAAATATCGCATCATAGCAACTTTTTCCGAAATAATAGGTGCTGATGATAAAAATGATAAACATAGTTTAAAAAGAGAAAATGAAGAAACACGAAAAATACTGAAAAAGCAGGACAAAGAAAATAATCAATTAAAACATAAAACACAAAGTATGGAAAAAAATGTTAAAAGACGCAGAGAGAGAAAAAATCGGAAACAACATAATAATAAATGGAATTGAGAAGCACGAAAAAAATGAGAATGTAAAGAAGGTTGCAGAAAAAATATGTCAAAAACTAAAAGTGAAAGAGGCTAGTACATGCATACAAAAATGCTACAGAAACAAAAATCAACGGGAAATTGTTTGCAGTAGAATTGAAAACAAAGGAATTAAAAGATAATATACTAAAAGCTCGCAGATATAGGTGAGATAAACACGTTAGACTGCGACCTAAAGGGAAAACATAACGTGCTTTACATAAATGAACAATTAACAGTAAAAGCAAACAAAATATTTTATCTCGCCAGACAATTAAAAAAAGATCATAAAATAAAGTATGCATGGACACGAGATGGAAAAGTATATATTAAACAAAAGGAATCCGGCGAAAAAAAATAATAAGAGACTAAGAAAAACTAAACAATTATGCTTAAACACATAACCACTAAACAAAACAGTAACAAATAAATGAACTTTTTACTTTAAACATTCAAGATCTACATGCATAACATAAGAAGTATAGGAAATAAATTCGAAGAAATAGAACACATTTTAAATATAGACAACCAGCCAGGAATAACAGCTCTTACAGAAACTTGGTTCCTTCCTGCTAAAGAGCGTCCATATAATATAAAAAAATATTTTACGGTAAACTGCTCAAGAAAAACCAGAGGCGGTGGAATAGCCTTAAGAAACGACATAAAAATCAAAATTCTAATGTATAAAATAAACAAATAAATTTTGACGATTTTAAAACTGTATTGCGCTTTTAATAACAAACAGCCTTCCTTTAAAAAAAAATTACCAAATCTGTAGATATTAAGTTCGATTTACTATTTAAAGTAATCAATTCTTATCTTTTTTAAAGGTCGTTGGCTTAGCAAGACGTAAAAACATAGTCGATAATCTAGCAAAAAAACTTGAAGGCAAAATGGGCAAATTGTACGCCATAAAGACCGACGTTACCAAAGAAGAAGACGTCATCGCCGCCTTCAATTGGACTAAAGAACACCTAGGTCCAATCCACGTCTTGGTTAACAGCGCGGGCATAGCCCAGGACACCACCTTGAGCGACGGAGATGCCAACAAATGGCGCAAAGTCATCGATACCAACGTCTTCGGCTTGTCCCTTACTACAAGAGAAGCCGTCAAAGATATGACCAAGAACGATGTACCAGGACAAATCATACATATAGGTAGTGTACTGGGGCATTACGTCGCTCACTTGCCCAAATTAAATATGTATGCCGCTTCGAAATTCGCCATCAAAGCCCTAACGGAGACTTTGAGGCAGGAATTACTCCATAGCGGAACGAAAATTAGGATTTGCGTAAGTATAATAAAGTAAGAAAAAGGGAAGGGAAACTGTTTGTTTCTTTACTCAGAGTATTAGTCCTGGACCAGTTGATACGCCATTCGTGCAACCCGAGAATGCGGACAAGGATTTCATAGAAAAATTTAAAGCTATGCCTAAGTTGCAAACGGATGACATAGCTGATGCTGTGGTGTATATTTTATCGACACCGGCGTATGTACAGGTATGACTTTTAGATTTATTGATGATAACAATATTTACCTCTATAACTATGATGGAATACTGTTTGCATCGCGCTGACCATAGCGTTGACATTTTAAACAAAGAATGACATTGCTGCAAACTTCTCCTATTCGCCTTACCACAAACTGCACTAAACTGGACGTACGTTTCGAGAGCAAAGCTATCATCATCAGCAGGAACACTGACCTCAGTATTTTGCTGATGATGATAGCAACTATTCTCCACTTTACCGACATAAATTCAATTTTTTTAGTACTGTATTTTGCCAAAACTAATTTCTAAAATTGTCACCCTTAATGTGTTTAATATAGAAAAAGCTTCGCTACTGATTTTATTTTTTTCATTTTCAGGTTCAAGATATTATGATACGACCGTTAGGAGAACCTGTATAAAGTTTAACATCACATTGTATGTATCGTATTTAATTTAATTTAATAAAAATCTCATATACAGAAACAGATAGACATTCTTCTATATTTTATAGATGACGCTAACAAATATATTATGCTTTCTTCAATGTATTGTAGTTTGTGATTTCCTTAAACTACGGTTATATTTTTATGCATATGAGCAATAGGTAGGTACCCTTACTATTTCAAACCACATACTTAGTACATTAAAAACCAAAGTTTCATAAGACACGTTCTACTTCACTTATTTAAGATTAAAAACCGATTTTCTTGTTAAACGATTGATTTCAGTCTCAAAAAATATACAGTTTCATAATAAAAAAAGAAATGAATATATAATAATTCAGCACCCAGAATTTTTTTTACTGACGATTAGTGAAAATTTATCAAACTGCTTGCAGAAACTAAAGTGATAGTCTGATAGCAAGGATAACTAATATGTAAAATACTTTATATAATAGGGTGGGTTTATCAATGTAACGATAAAAGTGCAAGGTAAGCAACTGGCAGATATCGTAAACTGACAGGCAAAGTTTTGTACCTGTTTATCATTATATTTTTAGCTCTAAGTTTAGTGTCTACAAGATTATTAATATTTGGTAACACTCATGAGTGAATAATGCGCTACGATTGGTTAGGAGAAAATGACTGACGCCTCGTTTGTCACTTGATACATATGACATAGGCATATGCTTGTTAACGGAAGAGTTTGTTTATGAATTGCCTGTGATATTCCGCTTATTTTATCATAGAATATATTGTGGATTATTTATTAAGTAATGATGAAGATGAAGACGTGGCACACTTAGCAGTTGTTTGCTAAATATAGGGTGTCAATTTTATGTACTGTTTAATCTGTTTATGAGATTGGGAGTATATACTTACTGATCTTGTACAGCAATTATTAAATTCTTTTTCTATAATCTGCCAGCATTCCTATTTAGCTCTCCAAGTTTTCTCATCTGTATTTTGTTTTCAAGAACATGCTTATACTTATTAGCAAATTTTATTAAGATTTATAGATCCTCTTTTTTTAACTCCATTATAATGAACTTTATGAATTTTGTGTAATATTTTCAAATATTTGTCTTGTAATTGCTTATGTGTAGGTTTATATGTGTAGGTTATGATCACCGTTGAACATGTGATCATCAAGCATCTGATAGATATCTACATTTCCTTTCAAATAAAGTACTGGACAAATTTAGCTTCCACATAACCGTTATCTAGCAGGTAATTGCACATGATAAACGATTTAGATTATTTATCTTTCTGTTACTATTTTATCTGTAAGTTAATTTATTTATTCTTACATTGATAAACCCACTCATAGTTATATAAATATTTTTTATAGATTTCCTAGTAAATGAAAAATACAATTTATTCCAAATGTTTTACACTATTTGCAGTTAATGTTTGTCTTGCTGGTGTTAGTTACTATGTATTAATTGCTTTCAGTGGATTCGTTGTGTTTCTACAGTTACTTAATTTGATGTATTTACCTTAATTAAACTGTGAAATGTGTAGTATAAGAACAACATTTACTGCAAATGAATACCTAATTTATTTAAAGTCATATTCCTATATAGTTATCGCAACTGACTTTGTCAGGCTTTTATTATTTTTATGAAATATCGTTCTTTTCAGATCAAAAACAAGTAGGTATATTACTTAATTGTAAATTATAACACACAAAATCCGCAGGCATTTTAGAATAATAAATGGAGGAATAAATGAATGACAATTTAAGATGGAAACTGTATGCTAATATCAACCGAGTGTTACACACATCTTTAATGTGATCTAATTTTAGTTTTTATTTACCTCAGAAGAATTTTCCTATAATATTCATTAAAATTACTGAGGTGTGTAAAAACAGTATTTTCCCACATCAGGATTTCAGAATATATGATCAAATGAAGTTGTAATTGTTATTTCGGAATATTTTTATGTGATCAAACTATGTACAGTCAAATTTTATAGGATTTGTAGGATTTAAAACTCATGTCTCCCTAAGGTATTATTTCTTGGTATTTTAAAAATATAAGATGTCTCTGTGTTTGATTAAAATGTGGCCCTTGTTTTATTATGCGCTCAAGTTTTCGTAGAGTACTGGCTCAGATATGTTTACATCAAATTAGATGTATTAATCGCTTACGAAAAAATTTTAGGGAGACATGAATGTTGTATTTTACAATTCTTATATTTTTAAAGGAAAATATAAAAAGAGCATGTTTCATAAATAAGGTAGGTTAAAAGGAAAAAGTAAGGAACAACATTCATAATTGCATTACTTAATTTTTTCCAGATCAATTTTATTGTTTAATTAGCCACCTTTCGGCATAATAATTATATTTATGGCGTCATATATTTTTTACAATGACGTCATCATGTTTTTTTTAATAACAACCCCATAAAATTTAACTTTTGAAAAACAGCACTTCACAGTATTTTTGTGTAAGTGTGAATTCTCTTTGGCGTTAATGAAAAAAAATGGCACGTTTAACAGAATGAGAAATACTGAAAATTTTAATAATGGTTGGAGATGGTGATAACCTAGGAACACATGTAGAAGCATGTGATTTATTCAATCAAGAACATCCTGATAGACCGCCTATTGCAAGATCCACAATAAATAAATTGGTTGCCAAATTTACTGAAATGGGATGCGTCCATGATTTGCCTCGGCAAGGTCTAATCATCATCTATCGAAAACCAGATTGGATGTATTACTTGGAGCTAAAGAAAATCCTAACCATTCTATAAGGCAGCTAGCCAAAAACAACAACATGGACCACTCTTCTATCGTGAAGTTGTTCAAGAAAGAGAAATATCATCTTTACAAAGTTCAATTAATTCACAAATTAAATAAAGATAATTCAGACCGCTGTTTGCAGTTTTACGAAGAACTAATGTTACGTTGCGATGAAGGCCCTATTTTTTTAAATGGTAACCACTTTTCTGACGAAGACACTTTATGCCTGAATGCAACAGTATATCGTCACAATTGCAGGTATTAGTCAAGACAAAATCCACACTGAACGCAAGATTCTCACAGTCAACGCCAAGAAAAATTAAATGTTTCGATTGGAATAATCGGACCGCGTTTCCTTCTAAAACTTCAAGTGCTTGTGCCTCAGTTACGAAAGAGTTTTAGGCATATGTTCATTTGACATTTTTGTCTCGAAATTACTTGAGCAATACATCCTTAAACTCTGGCAGTCACGTCATAGGACACCCTGTATACAGTATAAGTTTTTTCTCTTGATACAACGGAATATCTCTAAAACACTGCATCAAATTAAAAAAAAGATCTTAATAAGATTTGTTATAATGTAGGAGGCTCACGGAGTGGTACCGAATTCGATCCCCCACCTTACCCCTCCCCTTCCCCAGAGTGGGAGGGGGGACAACTTTGAAATCTTAAATGGGAACCCCCATTTTGTATTGCAGATTCGGATTCCACGCCATCAAGTATGTAGTTTTTGTTTGAAACTTTTTTTCGATTCGTAATAGATTGCGCTGTAATCGCAATCGTATATTGCGTAATGTTATAGTCTCTATTACTGTTCAAATATTCAACACTAACTAATTTGTATTGGATTAATAATTAATAATCTAAATGGGGATCGGACAATGTGCAAGTATTCACAGCTTGCCAAGTACTGAATAAAGTACGGTTTTGTAACCTTGAATAGCATTCCAATTGCGAATAAATAAATGTATCGAAGTGAAGGGGCACAGTTTCGAACACATGGCTTTTTGAAATGTTAGTTTATGTTAAAATAAAAAAAAACCAACACACAATCATGGTTGCTTGCTTCTCTTTTTTGTGTATTTTTTTCTAGACGTTCACAATCATGTTTTTTTGCGATTACAGCACAATCTGTTACGAATCGAAAAAAAAGTTTCAAACAAAAACTACATACTTGACGGCGTAGAATCCGAATCTCTAATACAAAATGGGGGTTCCCATTTAAGATTTCAAAGTTTTCCCTCCTCCCACTTTGGGGGGTGAGGTGGGGGATCGAGTTCGGCACCATTCAGTGAGCCCCCTACACTATAACAAATCTTATTAAGATTTTTTTTTGATTTGATGCAATGTTTTAGAGATATTCCGTTGTCTCAAGATAAAAAACTCACCCAGTATATAATTTGGTAATAATTTTAAATAACAAAATAAATACTCAACAATATATTTTATTTCGTTACAAACTAATGGCAATGAACAGTAACTTTACAATAAAGCATCAGATTAGATCATTTAAAATTAAAACATTTCGCCAATCGGCCTTAATGTTAGTTCGTGCACCTAAAAATAAAAGATCATATTATCTTATGTGTGCTTCACATTCCTCTAAGCGAAATTCAACTTTCCCGCCGTTATTTCTAGCAAATGAAATCATTAAAAATAATTGCGGGAAATTTGAATTTTCTTTAACGAGTTATTTAGTTATTGTGAAACCTAACAATAAAAAACCTACTTGAACATTAGGTCCTGTAGATAATATATAAATAACTGCGTCAGCAACATCTTCAGGTCTCAATGAAGGCATGCCACCCGCATTATCCTCTTCTTCATTCTCGGTGTACTCTGGAGTTCGAACAATTCCAGGGCTTATGCTCTGTAAACAACAAATAAGGGTTAAACTATAATGCCAATATTTTTTTTATCAGAGTATTACGTACGGTTACTTTAATTCTGCTGTTATAATATCGCAATTCTTGCCTTAAGGTTTCCGTTAGAGCAGTTATAGCGAATTTAGAAGCCGGATAGACATTTAACAAGGGTTCCGTCATCATAGGAATGTAATGGCCCACCACGCTATTCATATTTATGATGTGACCGACGATGTTGTGTTCCTTCATTATTCTTACGGCTTCCCTTGTGCAGATACACGTAGCCATCACGTTTACGTCAAATATTTTCCTCCAATCATCCGTTGAGCCATCTTAAAATAAAGCCTTTTAAATACTTTTATTTAAAAAAAGATGAAGCCAACCGGTTAAATTAGTAGTTTTGGTCAAACCAGCATTATTGATAAGAACATGAACTGGTCCTAAATTATCTTTAATCCATCTGAACGCTCTTAGAATATCCTCTTCTTTACTTATATCACAACGAAAAGCATATAATTTGCCCGGTCGTTCGGTTAATCTTTTTGATAAATCTTCAATTCGTTCAATCCTTCTTGATAAACCAACAACCTATAACAATAATAATAATAATAATCATAGAATCCTTTCACTTTAATTTAAATTATTGAAAACTATCTGTCACTTTTTTTTTGGATACTACTGTATACTATATTTCTCTCGCTGTCCAGAAATTCAAATTTTTAATAAATTAAACATTGAATTTATTTACTTATGCTTACTGGTTACTAAAAAAAATAATAAAAATTTGGACTTTCTTTAATGAATAACTATTTACCTAAACAAAAAGAAATGTCTAATCGATCAACCTTGAACAGAACTGCTGGAAATAACATCAAAAAAAAAACAAATCTGCGATTTGTAAAACTATTTTTGGAGGCGGTAATAAAAGCTATTATTATATCAGCGCATCACGCAATGTAAATAACAGTGCATTTGAATTATTTTCTTTATTTTTTATAATAAATATTTATGTATTTTACGTATAAAACTGTTTAAACAACCACAATTTAGCGCTTATTTCCACTATGTTGTTATACAGTATATGCGAACATTATTTTGAATTATTTAAAACTATAAAAGCAACTTACTTTCATCCCGCGTTCAACCAAATATTGCGACACTACAGCGCCCATTCCGGCACTTGCTCCCGTAATAATTGCTACTTTGCCAAACCATCTTTCCATTTTAAACAGTTATCGATATTATTTTATTTTATTTTTTTACTTCAAACTGAAATGCAACACTTTTACCCACAGCTCGTCCGTTTTCTATGTGTATAATATATGAATCGGACATTTTGTTTCGTCAAGGTATCGGAAATCAATTTATGAATAAACTAACTGTGCATACAGGTTAGACTATAATCTTAAAACTATTCTTAATTGAAATTAAATAAAGAAAAAACAATTCTGATAAATCCTTTACTCAATTCGGAAATGAATATAAATTGGTGGTCAATTCTTTTTGGATGTGATTGTAGTTCGATTAAACCGCGTGAAGTTAACTACATTTCTAAATTGAAAATGGTGGGGTGAGATTTATATCTTGGTAAGTTGGGGCGCGTACCGTAAATATAAAATTGTAACCAAATGATTAGTTGCGGTTTATTTGCGGTTATTAACGATTGCCGAGTATTTCAGAAAATTTACGGGACACATTGGTTGATGTCAAGTATGTTAATTTTTTTTTTTTGTTTAGTACCACTTTTAAAGATAACCTACATGTAGTTTCCATGTGGATTTGTATGATTAATGATTAATTTTTTAGTGATTATAAAACAATGTAAATATTCCAGAAGTTGCTGGTTTGTAACGTAGAATACAAATCATAGATACAGATGCGGTATGGGGGGGCGTTTATGTTTACGCAGTGGAGGGGATAAAAAAACCAGAAAATCGTATAATGAGCGAGGTTGTTTTCGTGACAACTAAAATAACCAAACTTCAGCAACCGCGTTCTGTAAATATCATAATTTTCAGCAACCCGCTATATTCGGGACACAAAACCGAGAATTTGGTTGCTATTTGTGAATTACGGTACGCGCCCTTGGTAAGGTACTTGCTGGTACCACAGAATAAACAAAAATGACAGGCGATCGCAGGATTTTTGCGCAGACTCCAAATCGGCTATTTTGTGACGTTAAATCTATTTACCTACATTTTTACGCTTGTATTTTATAGTTATCGAAATTCCATCTTTTACGCATCAGTGAGTAGATACATTACGTATTTTTAAGTGTGTGGTGCTTAAAATTTAAACTTAAAAACCAAATATTATAAATGTTCATTTGGATTCTCATCCAGTTTATAAAACTTTAACCATGTTTATTTCTCAAAATATATCAAAGTATGAAGCAATAAAGTAACGGAAAATAGAATTAATGAGCAAGCATGTGATATTTGATGAATTCAATACTATATATAACACTATTAAGGAGTTTTCAAAATTAATGTCGGTTATCAAAAATTTGATTAATGAACACTAAATGAAATTTGATTTGTTGAATATTCGTTATTTTCTAATTTCAAAACCTAGTCAAATAGATACTCTTCAAATACAAACATTAAAAAAAAAATTGTGATTTTTGATATTTACAAAAATTTAGATATAGCCTCAAAATTAAATTCTTTGTAGCTAACTGTTTCAACTTTATTAAATATCAAGTCATCTAATCTCACCTTTTGCCTATTTATGGCCCATTTTTAATATATGTGTCAAAATAAATTTTACAATACAAAGAAAAGAATTTACCATATTTTAATATTAAAAAATTCTCATCAGTGCAACATTTATACCGGTTACTGCATATGCTGTTTAAGTTCATAATTATTGTTGCTATTAAAAAATTAATATGATATGTATAGAAAGTATATAGATTTACTTTTCTTTAATTTATTTATTTTACATGCTTTTACGTCACAATAAACAAAAATCATGAAATTGAACACCACCTACAAACGTTCATGAAACCTACATGTTTCTTTTACTGATGCAAGTTATTTAGTAGTATGGTAATTTTATACGAAAATATAAATTCTTATACAAGATTTTTTTTTGTATATTAATAAATAAACCACACGATATCATTTTTTGGTACATAACTAAAAAAATGTTTGAATTAACTTACCGTAGATACAGAAATATGAAGATGAAAATAATCAACACATTGTGTATTATTATCAATATGTATTGTTTTACTGATTTTCTAATTAGAAATGTTAGGGATATTTAATTCGTTGCCAACGTATTATTTAGGTATGTCTTGTTATGCCAGAGATAACCTGAGTTTCATTTCTAATACGCCGCTTAGTGGTGGAGTGAATAGTTTCGATTATCTGGCGTTTAATTTAAAATCGTGTAATTAATTATACAGTGCATAATATACGGTGAGATTCAAAAAGATTGTCAATTCCGCTCCTATAGATAGTAGCAGGGTATAGGTATATGCCGTGTTTTTCCGGAAAACAGTTTTTTTATTACGACAATCACTTTGAATCTCACAGTACATTATGCACTGTATAATTAATTACACGATTTTAAATTAAACGCCAGATGATCAAAACTATTCACTCCACCACTAAGCGGCGCTGTTCATTATTTTCAATATAATTTTCAAATACTTTAAAAGTGCCCTGATTATTGTTACTGTGTTCACGTTGTTATCATGTCACCATATGATACTGTGATTTGAAATGCTTATAAGAAATATCCTTCTGAAAGGTCACATTACTTGGAAACCGTTTTTCAACGTACAGGCGCTCCAAAGTCAATATTTAATCCCCAACATCATCAGATCATACAGCAACGATTCAAACATGTCAAAAAGAGCCTTAGTTTTCTTGGCACCGGGATATGAAGAACTGGAAGCAATAGCTTCTATCGATATTTTACGACGTGCCGGTGTAAGTATCCTTACCGATTGAAGAGAATCTGAGGTTTCTATATGTTTTTATTGCAGATTTGCGTGTGTATCGCTGGATTGCCAGACAAAAACCCTGTGAAATCGGCTCGCGATGTTGAGGTTACCCCTGGAATTGGCATATGTGACGTTGCTAACACGACCCCTTACGATGTGATGGTATTACCAGGTGGTTTAGGTTGTGCGAAAGCTTTGTCTGAGTGTAAAGAAGTTGGAAAACTGTTAAAAGATCAGGAATGTAATGGACGAAAGATTGCAGCTATTTGTGCATGTGAGTTTCCTTAAATTGAGATCAATTCCTTGATCATTGCAAATTTACAATTCATAGCTCCAACTGTTTTAAAAGCACATTGCATCGCAACTGGTAAGAAAGTAACATCCTATCCTGCGATGGCAGCTGCAATGAAAGAAGGTGGTACATACGATTATCAAGAGGACGATGTAGTTGTTGATGGCAATATAATAACAAGTCGTGGCCCTGGAACAGCTGCTGCTTTTGGTTTAACTATTGTTAAGGAACTTCTTGGGACAGAAAAGGCCTGTGAAATTGCTAAAGCTATGTTAATTAAATTCTAAATTTGGTTTTATTACATTTGATAATCTCTGAACTGCTTTAATATTGTGATCAAATATTGTGTAAATATATTTTGTTTTTCTTGGAGATGTAACTACCAAAAGAATGGGTTTAATAAAATACATACTCAATTAGATAGACTAATTTTTTCTTCAAAATTATGCTTTCAAAGATTGAATCATTCATGCCTAAAGCTCTCCTTTGATTAGCTTTTTCATAACCCTGTTTAGACAGAAAAATAAAATATTCAACGCATGTTAAAAGTATTGCCTAAATTCATACGTAACAATTAGCAAATGAATAGTAAGGTTACTATCAAACACATATCTAAAAAAATCGGTAGGTATGTAATGCATATATGATTTGAATATATTAAACTATATTTCAACCTTTGCATGTTGTTTTATAGATAAGATACTTCAAGGCATCAGCTTAGATCGTGTGCTTTTAAAAAAAAATTAGGTTATAAATTCAAATTTGACGCAATCTTTTATCCTTTTCTTTGGAAATTACTGGCCTCGGATCATTCACCTGCTGTCATACCCATTCCTTTTTTTTTTTGTTAGACTGCGATATGCACAAGAAATTCATTGAACTCAAACAGAACTTCCGAAATGTGACAGTTACTGTTCCCGTGACACAAAATAGCAACCGCTTGATCACGTTCATGTATTGTAGCGTTGCGCTTTTGGGCACGAATTGTCAACAGTTCCCAAACAGGTTGGGAGCAGCTATGTATTCATCTGAACGCAGCCATTATTTTCGTAACAAATTCGTAACTGATTCTGATTATTCTAATAGATGTTTCAGAAAGATTTTCTTATTTATTCCAACAAAAGAGCCCAGTAAACCAAATTCAAATTTCCCGTAATTATATTCAGTAACTTCAACTTAAAGGTATTCAAATAACTATTAATGTAATACAAAATCGTAGGTAATTTCATGCTTTAATGTTGAAGTTAGTGAAAATAATTGCGGGAAATTTGAATTTGGTTTACTAGGAGGAAACACAATGTCACAAAAAGTTTCTTAATCTTGCTTTAGTGGTAACGTAGCTTTATATAACTACTGAATTTACGTTATGAACTATTATATGGAACAAACGCTTGTGACCGCTAATTGTAAAGCAGGGAGAATAGCTGTTTCAACAGATTTCGGAACACACCCAGTGTTCCTATTCTTTGCCTTTAAAAGTAGATCAAAATTTTATAAAGTGAATTGTTTAAATATTCAAGATATGTGCTCTCAGGTATCATAATTGAATTATTGCAATTCATGAATATTAATAAATTATAAAATTGCTAAAAATTATCGGATCAATTAATATTTATCCTGAATGACAAAATTTAAATTTTCGGTAGACATTTTCACTAACTTCAACGTTGGAATTCCTTCACTCAACAGTTGGATGAAATTAGTTACAGTAGAATCTCGTTAAGTCGTACCCCGTGAACCCTGATCAATTTTGACGGATATTTTTTTTAGATATGCGCGTTGTATCAAATAGTTTTGTCCTTATTGCTTAAAATGAGTTTAAAAACATAATTGTTCGCTTTGTTTTGTGTGTGTGTATTTGTTTATCTACAGAATGAAGTCATTTTTTTCTGTAAAACATATAACTATCTTACTTTATTATTTTTTACCCTAGCGTCCATATGTAACCCGGATCGGTTCTGATCCCAATTGATCCAAGTTAACGAGGTTCCACTGTATCTATGATTTCGTATTTCATTTATACTTATTTTTCTATCTTTATGTTTAAATTATTCCGAACATAATTCTGTAGAAATTGTTATATGGTTGGTTTATGTGACTTGATAGTTAATATAGTATCAACTTGCAATACAGATAGAGGATATGGCGTTAACTTCAAAGTAATTTAATTTACTAATACATAGAAATAACAGGAACACTTATCTATAGTTCTTTCTCTGCATTAGCAAATGCCACATTTAAAAAAGTCTTATACTTCATTATCTACACTCTTGGTTACTCATTTCGTAGAATTAATTCGGAAGTGTAGGTTTTTAGGAAATGCTGAAACGGAAAATTGCGGAAACCACGATAAAGAAAACGTTGATGAAATATATAAAATCATATCATATCATTAATATTAAAAACAATAGTGCGTATCTAGGTACTTAAAAAAGAAAAAGTTTGAAAGGCCCAATAATGGCAAATAAAACTGCTTTGGGTTCTTTTATATCCGCTTAATGTTGAAACCGAAATTGTCCCTAATAATAACCAAATTTAAATTTCCCGTAATTATTTTAGTAACTTCAACTTTAAAACATAAAATTACCCACCATTTTGTATTACATCAATAGTTATTTTAATAGGTTTGTTTGTTTGTCTGATCTAAGCAGATCCGAGGAATTTTACGCGTTTGTTTGTATTTTAGAGCATGATTTGTGCGTGTTTGTTTGTCTAGAGCAAGCAAATCCAGATCACAAAGAGGTTGCTCTTCCTGCTCGCGGTCCGACGTCCGAGCAATTACGAGCAATTTGTGCAACATAACCTAATCGCACTTACACCGTGTTGTAAACTGTCGTTTGTAAATGTAATCCGATTTATAACTGCATCGACTGCATCAAATATGCACGAAATAGATAATATAATGATACCAATGTGATTGATGTAAAGAATATATTTTAAAAATTTCAATTGGTAGGTACATAAATTCTAGTATATGATGCATTTTTGGTCTAGATTCATTAATTTGAAAAATTACTTTTACTTTTTCTATTCATAATAGCTGTGACAATCTGACAATAGTAAATAATAAAATTAAGGTTATATTGCAATCGAGCGCGTTTGTTCGTACCATCTTTAAATCCAACTCTGAGACGCTCTCAAGTTACTCTGATGACGTCAGTAGATACTCCTCCAAGCAGACAAACAAACAAAGCTTATGCCTTTGCGTTGAAATCACGAAAAATTTTGGCGGGAAATTTAAGTTTAGCTATTAGGGGTTATACCTGTTCCAATTTTAAGGAAAGCAACGCTAATTTTTTTCTGGATATATATACTATTTAATAGGTGTCTTCAAGAGTAAAAAATTGATCTTGGTGGGGGAACCATCGGTATTTTCTACTTTCGATATTAGTAGAATTTGCTAATATGAATAATTAAATCAACTATCAATAGTGAAAAAAATAATAAACATATTAGAGAATAACATTATGTTATTGTTTTATCTGTTCTAGAATGATAAAAATGCGATGCACTCGAAAACGAGTTTTATATAAAGAATTTTATTTTTATTCATGAGCGAACCTTATTTTTAAATCTCGGTAAAATATAAATTTCTAACACCAATGTATCATAAAATATCGGAAACTAAAAATATTTATCATTAACACGAATGAATTGTATTTTGAATCGTGCTGAATAGACTTTGAACACGTTTATGTGTTGTGTTATCACCGTTTTTCGGTGGACACTAAATAAGAAACAATAAACGTGATTTTTATAAATTTATGAGTTTGTTTATTCGTATCATTTTTATTTTCTAAAACCTTGGTGGATGTCGGAGATATCAGTGATGAATATAATTATTATTGTCATGTCGTCGGATGCACTTCTTAACATTTATATATGTCAATTTTATATTAATAAATATTTATTAATATAAAAATTGACATATACATATATTGTCTGTAATAACACTAATACATTTAGAACAAAAAAAGTGTAATAGTATAAAATAACTCATGCACATACTAATACAAGAAAAAGCTATAAAAAATTATTTAAATATTGTTTTATTATGTTATTGTTTTAAAAAATAATCCAAGCAGAATATGCAATTATCCTATTGCCCTTGAATATGTAACACAATACTTTAGTTTGGTATATCGTAATTAAATCTGAATTTCCGAACATTTCTTACACTCGCAATAATTACAATATTTCCCGTAGTTATTACTAATTGTATTGTCGTACTACTAAGTCGTAAATACCGATTATCATTTGAATAATTGAAACAACTCCTGGGGAAAACCACAATTTTGTGTACAATTCCAAGAAAATTGGCAGCACATCAGTGTGGAAGGAAGTAGGTATAATGAAATCTGTACACTGCTTCAATACTCGCGGTGTAACATGATAACAAAACAAAAGTCTTCTAGGGATATATAAACACGCAAAAGAAACTTGTTGAGTTAGTGTAAATCCTACAATCGTCAATATCATATACCATATACCAAAAGTCTTAATATAAGAAAAATGTCGAAGGTCGCTTTGGTTTTGTTGTACCCTCAGAATGAGGAGAACGAAATTGTTATACCAGTGCAAGTGTTGAGAAGAGCCGGAGTAAGTGAATTATAATTAAATAAATAATTGTTTTTAATGAAGGCCGCGTTCGGAATAGGTTAATTGTTGTAAGGTGCACATTAGTCAACTGTGGGACATGTTTCACGATTGTTTAAGATATTCTGTATTCATTTTACGCATTTTTTTTTAAATCTTTTGAAGGAGAAG
This sequence comes from Protaetia brevitarsis, assembly GCA_004143645.1. Classification (NCBI taxonomy): domain Eukaryota; kingdom Metazoa; phylum Arthropoda; class Insecta; order Coleoptera; family Scarabaeidae; genus Protaetia; species Protaetia brevitarsis. The sequence continues at coordinate 22,666 of RXPK01000637.1, forward strand.
AAGTTTTCTTTGTCGTTAATAAATGTGCATTAATCCAAATAAATTATTATTTTAAATAGCGGCAAAAAATAATTATTAGGTGCTAAAAAAACATTTATTTGAAATAGGAATGTTTAACCATAGGTACCTACTATAAAAATTCTTTGACAAACATTTTTTATAAAACTTTTACTAAAACTGCTTTTGTAAAAGATAATTGACAATCAAACTCTATATTACGCTACGTAAAATATTTTATAAGGTTTTGTAAAGTACCAGCATTGATAAATGCATTATTTTTCGCATCAATTTTGGACTCTTATCGGTTTAGAAATCAAACTCCCAGTTGTTTGTTACGTCCCACCGCAACATCGCATGTTTGCTTTATATTTTTATCTACGCGTTTGATCTAGAAACAGAAAGATAACTTTTATAAATAACAATAATATTATTGCATCGTTAGATCGATGTAATATCACTTTTTACACTATATTCCCTTATTAGATTTAGCTATTCAATCTGTTCAGAAACATTGGTACGAAGTCGAAAATTTTTGTTCTTCTTCCCCAAAAAGAATTCGTTAGAGCTTTAAAGATTACATTACTTTCAATACAACAATATTTTTTTTAAACAAATTTATGATTGCACCATGAGTGCACCAATTTCCATTGTAATTGCAGAACTTGTTTTAGAAGATTTAGAAACAGAAACTATATCTAAATTAAAGTCACGGTAAAGAATACACGGTAATAACTTTTAATGACACTCATCAAAATTTAAATTTTACTGTTGACAAAGAAAATAATTATCAAATAGACTTTTTAATCATTGTTTTTAAGTAGGTATAGATTTTTTCTTTCCGTTTTCTGAACATTGCCTAGTTATTTAAAAAATTCCTCTTCCTATTGAAAATTATGTATTTTTATTGGATTTAAGGATTTGATTAGATCAAATAATTTTTTTTATTGTAGTAATTATTACTTTAGGCTTTAGGATAGACTTTGAAAGCAACAAAATCATAATTTTTAAATTGTCTTCTGATTAAGTTTGCTTTTTTGACATATTACATCCGAAACATATAGTCTTAAATTTAATTAAATAAATAATTAAAAATTAGCGTAATTAAGAGAACTGATATATATATATGTAACTAACTATGAATAACAAACACCAAATTGGGACTGTATAAAAGAAGCAACATCTTAAAAATTATATTTATAAATTATTAAGATTATATATAAATTACAATCTCAAATCGAATATTTTATACACCTCAATAAGATATTATTTTGCAATATAGAGAAAGAATAAAAAGAAAAACTCTGAATGACAGAATGCAACGATTGCTGCGTATTCATATATAATATTCACCGCGTTTAGCAGGTATTTAACGCTATATTTTCTTGCATCAGGCCCGGACTAAATAATTTTGGGGCCCTAAATTTTCGTTTTTCTCTCTCTCTCTTAAAGATAAAATCAGTTTTCGATAAATTTGTACCTAGTTCATATGTGGTATAACTAAACAGATGAATAAAACTTTACTCTCATATTTGTTACATACTGTATATCCAAAGAAATACATATTTTGCTGATGTCACGGTAATTTATTTAGATAACAGATTCCTTTTAAAGAAACATTTCGATCGCTTCAAAGGGCTCTACATAATCGAAATTATAACCACAATATATTAAAAATAAAACCCACTTGAGTTGCTAAAAAAATGTGGAAAATTTGATTTTTTTGCCAAAACCATTATTTAATTATTACTCGATGATAAATTACATCAACACATTGATTCTATTACAGTACCAGGTCACAATAGCGGGCCCCACGATGGAACCGGTAACAGGTTCAAGGGGTATGAAAATTGTACCGGAAACCACCCTTAAAGCGGCCATGCAATGCGGTCCTTACGATGTGATAGTTGTCGGTGGAGGCCAGTGGGGCTGGAAATCCTTGAGCGAAGATCCCGATGTTGGTACCATTTTGAGAGAACAGGAGAAGTCTGGCAGATTGATAGCTGCGATTTGCACTTGTAGGTTGCATATTTATCTTAATATTATTTAAAAATATATTAATTACGTTTGTCTCATTTTTTTTAAATATTCAGCACCAATTGCCATGTTACATCATCGCGTAATGTACGGAAGACGGTTGACTTCGTATCCAACGGTGGAAGATAGGGTTCGTGTAGGCGACAAGTACATTTACAAGTACGATGACGTCGTAAAAGATGGGAAATCTGATTACCAGCCGTGGGAATTACACAACTTGGCACTTTGCGTTAAATATCGTGGAGTATTTATCTGGGAGACCAACTGCTGAAGAAGTTGCAAAGGAAATGCTGATTGCTTATTAACTGGATAAAGAAACGGTTACTTATGATATCCTTATATCTATACATTTTCATTATATATAATATATTTATACACTTTAACTAATATACTAATATTTACATTCATAAAAGTTTATTAATTTTAGTTTACATGGTTCATAAAAAAAAAAACAACCTCCAAATTACCACCATATATACATATATTTTATTACAACCTGTAAAAATTCTACGCAACCCAAACTGTATTTATTTACTTGAGAAAGGAACAAATATCTAACTAAAACATTATTTAGATAAAACACCCGAGTGACAAGACAATACGATATGATTTAAATTATGGCTTCTCAATCTGGGAGTCGTGGTGATATCAGAGGAGATCGCGAAATAACCTAAATAATAACCTTGTTCATGTATCTTAATAGTTATCAGTTATTCAAACGACTGAAGTATCTTTGGCTGTCTCTTAGATGACGCGCGCCGTAAATGGGATTTTACCTTGGCAGAGAACGCCATCTAATAGATACCCAATGGTACTTCCAATCCGTTGAATAACTATTATAAAGATATAATAATAAACAAGGACAATAATCAATAATGAAAGGGGTTAGGTTATTTATCATGGCTTTTTAGGAAAAATACTCACCTTTGAGTTGGCAAGATTGTGACGGCAAAATGTCAACTCTAATTTAAATGAATGTGATATTGACATGTACCGCAGTAAATGTTTCTCAAAACTATTAAGTAACCTGCTTGCTGCATTAATAACCAAACTATTAGGTTTTTAAAGTTGCATTTCACATTCTATTAGTTATTTAAGTTGTATAATTATAGGGTAAACAGTTTTGTACCATTTAGTTTTGATATAAACCAGGTTGTCATGAGTAGGTTTGTTGTGCCAAAACGAACAAACCTAGTAATGTCCTCCATTATTAGGTTTGTTCGTTTTGGCACTAGCATCACGCAGCGAAACGCAGCATTACGCATTTCTGTTTGATTTGATGACAAAACGAACAGCAATCAAAAAATCTAAAGCTGGAGTCAATCCAGTGTTGTACGGCCATAACTTGCATTGAAAAACTTTACGTGACGTCACGCGGCTAGATTTTCACATTACAACGCGAAGTGCCAAAACGAACAAACCTACTATCATTTTGACGTATCAAGAAAGTAGTTATGAGAGTAGTTCTCATGGTCTCAAGCGTCATGCAGATGTCGCTACTTACCGGAATAGTGTAACCAGTGTTCGTATATGGGAGGGAAATTCCCTTTTTAGAAGGAATTTTGAACGTTAGAGGGAAAAAGTTTTGTTTAGAAAGAATTATTGGATAAAATATTACTATTGCATCGATAAAAATAAATTTAAATTTTTATTATTTTCGTATTTTGTTATTCATTTGCTTTAGTTAAAATGAATCTGTCATTGTATCGGTACATTTATTTTAATTTCGTAAGTAATTTATTAAAAAAAGTGAATAAGTTTGTATTTGCCGCCAAAAAAAGGGAATTGCAGTGTCAAAACGGGAATTTTTCGTGTCGGCGCCGGGAATTGCCGATCAAGGTATATACGAACACCGAGTGTAACATGCATTCAATTATGTCATAGATAAGGTAGGTTAAGGTAGGTTAAGGTATTATGTTAACTTTTAAATAATTCGACAGGATTGGCCGTATAAAGCAAATTGTTGACTGTATGCAAACTACGAAAGTCATCAAGCAGGGCTGCGTTTGGAATTGGATAATATAAGGTATAATCAGCTGATAATCAGTTTATACCATTGTTTATATCAGCGAAAACTTAACCGTAATCGAACATAGAAACACCTCCCACCAAAACTTACTATCCTACTATTACCTACTTACGAAAAATTGTTGAGCCAAGGACTTTTATAAAATAAATATAACCTAACAACGATCTGCCTATAAAACTTTTGAATTTGTCAATTTGACCGATATGCGCATGTTGTACAAAGTGTTAATCCTCTCGGGAGATGGTTATCCATCAATTTTAACAAATATAGGAAAACCAAATAGCGTCACTCTCGGCAAGTTAAATTTCAGCCGTCATTTTTTTTATACCGTACAATTTATATTATGCGCATCTACCTATTATTTCTATTCTATGATTTGGAATTTTGATAAGTCTTTTGGAATTTAGCTTTTAGTTTTCTTCTCGAATGTTGGAGTGTGTTTCGTTTATATGACAATGATTTTAATTTTATTTCTTGAACATACATAAGCATTTTTAAAATTTCACGCACAATGTACAAAACAAAATGGTAGGTCACCAGAAACCTTCCCTAAAAACCTACTTATAAATACTTTTGCCTATACCTTCACTTTAATATCAATGTTGTCTAGTCTAGGTAAATTCAATTATGATAGATTGGTAGTATCATAAGTAAGCTATGTTGGTATGACATTCAAAAATATGGCAGGTACAGCGCCAGGAAGTTAGAGTTATGTTTTGTTTTTTCATGGGATTTTTTGCAAGTTAAAAAGAAGAAGAAAATAACTTCTAACATTTTATATGGTTAGACTGCAATTATTATTTTGGTGAATATTAATCAAAATCATGAATGCGGAAGAATTTCTCGAAAAACTAGGACGTCTAACAGATAACATAGAAGATAGAGTAAATATATACTGTAAACGATTAAACAATTGTGCAAATGATATTAAACGAAATCTCTGGAAAAGAATAGCCATTTTCTGGCGGATGGAATGCACGAATTCAAGCAATTGTGTAATACATACGAAAACATAAAGTCCATCGACAGGAGCATTCAGGAACAAATCAAGAAAATAAAAGAGCTTGAAGATAAAAAGGCAGATTTAGAGAAGAAGATAGCGCAGGTGGGACCAGAAAAGGAGAAACTGGAAGGTAATGATGAACTTTCGAAACGACTTGATAAATTAAATAACTTAAGGGTAATGTTGAAATGTGTTCAGAGTATATTTCCCGCGACATTCGACTATAATAATAATAAAAATGTTGCGGGTTTCATGTACAATAAGGAAACTCAAAACTATTGTGGGTTTGAATTACCTCTCACTGACAACCCTGGTAATACGAAATATGCTTGGAGGCTTCTAGAAAAGTTATTCCTTCAGTAAATATTTAAAATATCCAAAGCAATAAAATTTATAAGTATTATAAGTGTAAGTATATTAAGTGTATAAAAGTTTTATAATTTTTGTATGATATTTACTTTGTAATTTGTAGCTAAATGAGCTCTGTGCAAATGTTTAATTTGGATTCAGTTTGAAATTAAGTAAAATTACTATATTTTCAAATAAATTTATTGTATATTGTCCTTTTTATAATAAAATATCTCATAACAACAAAAATTAATAAATATTATTGCTATTTCTAATGAGAATTTTTTATTTGTATCAGAAGAAAACATGTATAAATTCAATGCTTCTAAATTATTAAATAAAATTTATTTTAATCAACTTTTTAGTAATCATACAATGTGATTTGGTATGGTCAAGGAATATGCAAACAAAAACGGACAGTTTTAAGTTTTAACTGCGCGGAATCGCCATCTTTTCTCAGTTTGTTCTAGCCATGTTCCAGCTAAATTTAGCTCTTGTCAAAAGTGTCAAACCATTCTTGAGCCTTTTGACGGTTTTCGAGGTTTTTATAACCTATAAACACACATTCATGTGAGTAAAAACTGTGACTGGGAAGAAACATGTCAACCTGACAGCTAATACCTTTTGTGCGTAATCGCCATCTTTCTTTTAAATTGTTCTAGCCAATAGCAAGTCAATAAGCAGCCTAAAGGTGACCATTTATTGGCCGTTGAAATGAAAGGAGCTGACGTTTGTCCGTTGTTGTTTATGTTCTACTATAGATAAGGTTTAATGTAGATTGATGTTCCTTGGTACGGTAGGGTAGGGGAAACATTGACATTAAAGTTAAATATTACATAAAAAGAAAAAATATTGGAGGGAGTATTGATAGCTTTGTGTGCGAGAGAATTCATTAAATACAGTATGTTTCCCAATTGATTAGTTTTAACAGTTTGTGTAATATGATTGAACGTGTTTCTTCATTAATTATCGATGGCAGTGGCCTGCTAAATATTAAGGAAACACAAGGAAAAATTAAATGCAATAAATGATGGTTTTTGTTGGGCTATCATCAGCAGCAGCTTGTCAAAACTTTTGAAAATATAAGCAAACCAAAACCGGAACTAATTAGAAAAACGTTGGGGTAGAATTAAATTGATCAGCTTTGAATATATAAAATTGTTAGAAATTATGTTACGTATATGATATGACATGTTATTAATAATTTTTCTAATACTTATATAGACATTTATTAGAAAAAAATCATCCTGGTATATTTAAAAATAAAAAAAAAACATTGAAAGTTTAAATGCATTCATTTCAACTTAACAATAACAAAAATAAAGTGAAAAGAAGATATTCCACTAAAACACTCTAACAGATAAAAGAAGGATCTTCTTACTTAAATAATTCTTTAAATTAAATAAATTTAGGTTTGGCAACAAAGAAGTGAAATAATAAGTGAATAAAATGGCAAAGTAGTCCTAAATGTGAATCTTAAATTTGAATAAGTAATATTTTTCTCAATATGTTCCGATCTGTACCACCTTAAGGTGTAAAAGCATCATTAATCCAGGTAATTTTGAAGAAAAAATAAATCATTATTAAACTATTAGGACGTTCATAAACTTGTTGAAATTTTTGATATATTATATTAAATTGAATGATCTATGGTTGTACTATTTCTATTATTTGTTGTTATAAGAAAGTTGCTATGACAAAACTATCCTGAACATTAAAAACATGATTATATCATTCTCTAGGTATGGTTTCGTCCCAAAATCAATGGCTTTCTTAAAATTAAGAGTAGCGAAAGTAGACCAATTTACTCAGCAGACTTTTAACATCATAACTTAAACTAGAAGAGTCATTAATAGAATGCAATTATTTTGAAATTAATTTCCTTTACATATCCGATGCGATATCAATCCATTGTTAATAATGACGGATTACTAATAATTAGTTATTACTAATTGTATTGTCGTACTACTAAGTCGTAAATACCGATTATCATTTGAATAATTGAAACAGCTCCTGGGAAAACCGCAATTTTATGTACAATTCCAAGAAAATTGGAAGCACATCAGTGCGGAAGGAAGTAGGTATAATGAAATCTGTACACTGCTTCAATACTCGCGGTGTAACATGATAACAAAACAAAAGTCTTCGAAGGATATATAAACACGTAAAAGAAACTTGTTGAGTTAGTATAAATCCTACAATCGTCAATATCATATAACATATACCAAAAGTCTTAACATAAGAAAAATGTCGAAGGTCGCTTTGGTTTTGATGTACCCTCAGAATGAGGAGAACGAAATTGTTATACCAGTGCAAGTGTTGAGAAGAGCCGGAGTAAGTGAATTATAATTAAATAAATAATTGTTTTTTAATTAAGGCTGTGTTCGGAATAGGTTAATTGTTTGTAAGCTGCACATTAGTCAACTGTGGGACATCTTTCACGATTGTTTGAGATATTCTGCATTCATTTTACGCATTTTTTTTTAATCTTTTGAATTAGAAGAAGTTTTCTTTGCCGTTAATAAATATGCATTAATCCAAATAAATTATTATTTTAAATAGCGCCAAATTTTTTTTTATTAGGCGCTAAGAAAATATTTATTTGAAATAGTTAAGTTTAAGCATACTATAAAAGTTCTTTGACAAACATTTTTTATAAAACTTTTACTAAAACTGCTTTTGTAAAAGATAATTGACAATCAAATTCTATATTACGCTACGTAAAATGTTTTATAAGAGTTTTGTAAAGTACCAGCATTGATAAATGCATTATTTTTTGCATCAATTTTGGACTCTTATCGGTTTAGAAATCATACTCCCGGTTGTTTGTTACGTCCCACCGCAATGTTTGTTTTATATTTTTATCTACGCGTTTGATCTACAAACAGAAAGAGAACTTTTATAAATAACAATAATATTATTGCATCGTTGGATCGATATAATATCACTAAAGGACGGACAAACTCGTTCGGAGAAGCGGGGAAGCGGAAAACAGTGGCGTTGCCTACACGCAATCTATGTCTAGGAACTTGCATATATGTACCTAAATAGTTTTGCGAAGTCACTAGAGAATATTATGTAAGGTTCTGTATTCACATGTAAGAGAACTTCATATTTACAAAGGAAAATCTAGAAAGTATTATGTGATTACAAATTTTAAAAACTTATTAAATTACAATGAAAAGTAACAATAATTAACATAATTTAGTGAAAAGAGCTTCCCCTGTTTTTGGCCTAGTTGCATCAATATTTTGAATAGAAGTCTTGAGGTAGGGGCGTTGATTGGATTTATTAAGATTTAATACATTTTTTTTGATAATCGTTTAAATTTTACGTGCCGCTAGATAAAACAAACTTATCATCATTTTCAAATATATTGCTGTGGAAAATTACAATGTTTTGATATTAATAATATGTAAATTATTTCTAATCAATGATAAAAAGACTTACCAAGTTTTTGTTTTATTACTTTAAATAGTTAGTGACTCTTTATTGCTGCTTGTTTTGTCTTTTTTTTTTAATAAAATATAAGAAATAAAGAAAATGTCACTATTACCTATTTAAATAAGTAATACAATTATATATTTTGTCTTGTTATGGTGTTTAAAACGTATTCAAAATATAAATTATTTTAGCAATTCTTATTTTTCAATGAAAGCCTGAACGGAGATATTTGAGTACTGCACATATATAAATAAACAGCTACATCTAATGCATAGAATATTGCGAAAACACAGTTACGTTGTGGTTCGTGTCGAACAAACAAGTTATGTATATACGCGTCATTACCGTGCATTGAATACTCCACGTGATTTACGGGCGCATGTAGTTTTTATACATGAGTGTGTTTTTCTTACTCGGCCAAAACAACTAGAGGATTTAGACGGGCAATCGGGTGCTTTTCTATCAACATCCGTATGTGCGTGTTTTCGTTCGGAACGCGAACCACCTTGCTTTAGTTATACACAAAACTTAATAATATTTTCATTGAATTATGTTAATTTTTGCAATGTAAAATGATTTAAAGAAATTTAAAATAGATTTTTATAGAAACAAAATCAAGTTACTGTGACGATTTAAAATATGTAGTTTAAAAACTAATTTTTAAAATAATTCTATAAAGGAATGTTAAATTTCAAGTAAGATTTTAAATCTAAAAACAAATAAATCTATTTTCAAAATAATATGTATTTTTTCAGTATGTAATAGTTCTGAAATTGATAAAGCTATACTTTATATTTTTATGCATAAATCCTTGATAGCAAACAATTTTCTTCACACTCTCCAATTATTGAAATCATGTTAATCCTGTCTGCTTGAGGGTAATTTCTCATTGTAAATAATTAAAATGCTTTTTAAATAACCAGGAACAAAAAAGATGCGCAACTGACAAGTTCTGTTATTGTGAAATAACTTGTATAATGATTAATAGCGATACTTTCGTCTAACCTTAATACTTTTGAAAAAGAATTGATAGGAATTAATATTTGAAATAGAAAATTCTAAATTACTAAGAAACTATAAAAGATAGGTATAGGAAGCATTAACACAATCTTAAAGATCGGTAAAATTAGAATCTAAATAAGGTAATAAATACAGGCTGTTCCATTTAAAATAAGAAAATTACTTGCCTTTAAAGATAGCGAAAATTAAAAGTATGTTTTTGTTCACCCTGTATAATTTTTTGCATTACTTTTATTTTATTATCAAGTCTAATGCTTTAGTTAAAAATAAATACAGTTTAAAATATCTAGCTTAAATATGCATGACAGGCATGCCTCTTCAATTTTGGTCTACATTTTGAATGATAGTTAATTATCTCGTAAACGAGTTGAGTTAGGCATAAGAAACCTAACACCAACTTGTCTTTATTTAGTCTGTACTATTAAAATATGTCATAATATACAGGGTGTTCCATTTAATTTTTCACAACTTTCGTGTGTAACTTTTTTAAAATGTGCTCCTTCTGATGAACCTGTGTAACCCTTAACAAAAAAAAAATTGAAAATATGTTACCACTTTTCGAATATAAACCGACGCGAATGTGGTGGCCCACCCTGTATAATTATTTAATTGTATTCATCTTAGTTATTTAAATTTTATAAAATAAATAAGTAATAAATAATTAAAATAAAAAAATGTGAATTTCCAAGATAATTAATTGAAGAATTATCTTTTTTTCATGATGTATATCAATGCACGTTGAAAGAAAACGAATATCTATTTGTAACAAGATATCTAGGAAACCAAACCTTTTAATATTTGCAAAATCGGAGATACAAGGACTAGATTAAAAGTTTAGAATAATGGTGCTTAATTTTTGGATAGATTGGCCATGTCTGAGGCGTAAACGTTATAATTTAAGTTTATATTATTCTCTATCTCTAAAGAACATTGTATTTTAGAATGATAGCTACTAAAGTATGATAAAGTATAATTTATAATTTGCGAAGGTAAATTGAGGAAACAATCATCTACATATTTTTTTTATAAAAATTAAGTTTAAATTTTAAACTAGATATTTATAATAGTTTCCTCACGGCCCTCAAGTACAAGTTGTGCAATCAAAATTATATAATATTGGTGATCCCATTGCCTAGTTATTTAAAAAATTCCTCTTCCTATTGAAAATTGTGTATATTTATTGGATTTAAGGATTTGATTAGATCAAATGATTTTTTATTGTAGTAATTATTACTTTAGGCTTTAGGGATAGACTGTTAAAAACTTTGAAAGTCCTTTTTATAAACTGCTAGTTTTTACTCCAGTCATAATAAACATCAAATTGGTACTGTATAAAAGAAGCAACATCCTAAAAATTATATTTATAAATTATTAAGATTATATAGCAATTACAATCTCAAATTGAATATTTTATACACAAAGGACATTATTTTGCAATATAGAGAAAAAATAAAAAGAAAAACTCTGAATGACAGAATGCAATGATTGCTGCATATTCATACATAATATTCACCGCGTTTAGCAGGTATTTAACGTTATATTTCCTTGCATCAGGCCCGGACTAAATAATTTTTGGGCCCTAAATTTTTGTTTTTTCTCTCTCTCTTAATGATAAAATCAGTTTTCGATAAATATGTACCTAGTTCATATGTGGTACAGCTAAACAAATGAATAAAACTTTACTCTCATATTTGTTACATATTGTGTATCCAAAGAAATACATATTTTACTGATGTCAAGGTAATTTATTTAGATAACAGATTCTTTTTAAACAAACATTTTGATCGCTCTAGGGCTCTACATAATCGAAATTATAACCACAATATATTAAAAATAAAACCCACTTGAGTTGCTAAAAAAATATGCGGAAAATTTGATTTTTTGACCAAAGCCATTATTTAATTATTACTCGATGATAAATTACATCAAAATATTAATTCTATTACAGTACCAGGTGACAATAGCGGGCCCCACGATGGAACCGGTAACAGGTTCAAGGGGTATGAAAATTGTACCAGAAACCACCCTTAAAGCGGCCATGCAATGCGGTCCTTACGATGTGATAGTCGTCGGTGGAGGCGCGGGGGGATGGAAACCGTTAAGTGAGGATCCCGATGTTGGTACCATTTTGAGAGAACAAGAGAAGTCTGGCAGATTGATAGCTGCGATTTGCACTTGTAGGTTGCATATTTATTTTAATATTATTTGAAAATATACGCAAAATACGTTTGCTTCCTTTTTTTTAAATATTCAGCACCAATTGCTATGTTACATCATCGCGTAATGTACGGAAGACGGTTGACTTCGTATCCAACGGCGGAAGATATGGTTCGCGTAGGCGACAAGTACATTTACAAGTACGATAACGTCGTAAAAGATGGAAATCTGATTACCAGCCGTGGGAATTACACAACTTGGCACTTTGCGTTGAATATCGTGGAGTATTTATCTGGGAGACCAACTGCTGAAGAAGTTGCAAAGGAAATGCTGATTGCTTATTAACTGGATAAAGAAACGGTTACTTATGATATCCTTATATCTATACATTTTCATTATATATAATATATTTATACACTTTAACTAATATACTAATATTTACATTCGTAAAAGTTTATTAATTTTAGTTTACATGATTCATAAAAATAAACAACCCCCAAATTACCACCATGTAAATATTTTATTACAACCTGTAAAAATTCTACGCAACCCAAACTGTATTTATTTACTTGAGAAAGGAACAAATATCTAACTAAAACATTATTTAGATAAAAAAAACACCCGAGTGACAAGACAATATGATATGATTTAAATTATCGTTTCTCAATCTGGGAGTCGTGGTGATATCAGAGGAGATCGCGAAATAACCTAAACAATAACCTTGTTCATGTATCTTAATAGTTATCAGTTATTCAAACGACTGAAGTATCTTTGGCTATCTCTTAGATGACGCGCGCCGTAAATGGGATTTTACCTTGGCAGAGAACGCCATCTAATAGATACCCAATGGTACTTCCAATCCGTTGAATAACTATTATAAAGATATAATAATAAACAATGATAATAATCAATAATGAAAGGGGTTAGGTTATTTATCATGGCTTTTTAGGAAAAATACTCACCTTCGAGTTGGCAAGATTGTGACGACAAAATGTCAACTCTAATTTAAATGAATGTGATATTGACACGTACCGCAGTAAATGTTTCTCAAAACTATTAAATAACCTGCTTGCTGCATTAATAACCAAACTATTAGGTTTTTAAAGTTGCATTTCACATTCTATTAGTTATTTAAGGTGTATAATTATAGGGTAAACAGTTTTGTACCATTTAGTTTTGATATAAACCAGGTTGTCATGAGTAGGTTTGTTGTGCCAAAACGAACAACCTTAGTAATGTCCTCCATTATTAGGTTTGTTCGTTTTGGCACTAGCGTCACGCAGCGAAACGCAGCATTACGCATTTCTGTTTGATTTGATGACAAAACGAACAGCAATCAAAAAATCTAAAGCTGGAGTCAATCCAGTGTTGTACGGCCATAACTTGCATTGAAAAACTTTACGTGACGTCACGCGACTAGATTTTCACATTACAACGCGAAGTGCCAAAACGAACAAACCTACTATCATTTTGACGTATCAAGAAAGTAGTTACGAGAGTAGTTCTCATGGTCTCAAGCGTCATGCAGATGTCGCTACTTACCGGAATAGCGTAACATGCATTCAATTATGTTAACTTTTAAATAATTCGGCAGGACTGGCCGTATAAAGCAAATTGTTGACTGTATACAAACTGCGAAAGTCATCAAGCAGGGCTGCGTTTGAAATTGGATAATATAAGGTATAATCAGCTGATGATCAGTTTATACCATTGTTTATATCGGCGAAAACTTAACCGTAATCGAACATAGAAACACCTCCCACCAAAACTTACTATCCTACTATTACCTACTTACGAAAAATTGTTGAGCCAAGGACTTTTATAAAATAAATATAACCTAACAACGATCTGCCTATAAAACTTTTGAATTTGTCAATTTGACCGATATGCGCATTTTGTACAAAGTGTTAATCCTCTCGGGAAATGGTTATCCATCAATTTTAACAAATATAGGAAAACCAAATAGCGTCACTCTCGGCAAGTTAAATTTCAGCCGTCATTTTTTTTATACCGTACAATTTATGTTATGTGCATCTACCTATTATTTCTATTCTATGATTTGGAATTTTGATAAGTCTTTTGGAATTTAGCTTTTAGCTTTCTTCTCGAATGTTGGAGTGCGTTTCGTTTATATGGCAATGATTTTAATTTTATTTCTTGAACATACATAAGCATTTTTAAAATTTCACGCACAATGTACAAAACAAAATGGTAGGTCACTTGCCTATACCTTCACTTTAATATCAATGTTGTCTAGTCTAGGTAAATTCAATTATGATAGATTGGTAGTATCATAAGTAAGCTATGTTGGTATGACATTCAAAAATATGGCAGGTACAGCGCCAGGAAGTTAGGGTTATGTTTTGTTTTTTCATGGGATTTTTGCGAGTTAAAAAGAAGTGGAAAATAACTTCTAACATTTTATATGGTTAGACTGCAATTATCATTTTGGTGAATATTAATCAAAATCATGAATGCGGAAGAATTTCTCGAAAAACTAGGACGTCTAACAGATAGCATAGAAGATAGAGTAAATATATACTGTAAACGATTAAACAATTGTGCAAATGATATCAAAACGAAATCTCTGGAAAAGAATAGTCATTTTTTGGCGGATGGAATGCACGAATTCAAGCAATTATGTAATAACGAAAACATAAAGTCCATCGACAGGAGCATTCAGGAACAAATCAAGAAAATAAAAGAGCTTGAAGATATAAAGGCAGATTTAGAGAAGAAGATAGCGCAGGTAGAACCAGAAAAGGAGAACCTGAAAGGTAATGGCGAACTTTCGAAACGAATTGATAAATTAAATAACTTAAGGGTAATGTTGAAATGTGTTCAGAGTATATTTCCCGCGACATTCGATTATAATAACAATAAAAATGTTGCGGGTTTCTTGTACAATAAGGAAACTCAAAACTATTGTGGGTTTGAATTACCTCTCACTGACAACCCTGGTAATACGAAATATGCTTGGAGGCTTCTAGAAAAGTTATTCCTTCAGTAAATATTTAAAATATCCAAAGCAATAAAATTTATAAGTATTATAAGTGTAAGTATATAAGTGTATAAAAGTTTTATTAATTTTGTATGATATTTACTTTGTAATTTTAGCTAAATGAGCTCTGTGCAAATGTTTAATTTGGATTCAGTTTGAAATTAAGTAAAATTACTATATTTTCAAATAAATTTATTGTATATTGTCCTTTTTATAATAAATATCTCATAACAACAAAAATTAATAAATATTATTGCTATTTCTAATGAGAATTTTTTATTTGTATCAGAAGAAAACATGTATAAATTCAATGCTTCTAAATTATTAAATAAAATTTATTTTAATCAACTTTTCTAGTAATCATACAATGTGATTTGGTATGGAATATGCAAACAAAAACGGACAGTTTTAAGTTTTAACTGCGCGGAATCGCCATCTTTTCTCAGTTTGTTCTAGCCATGTTCCAGCTAAATTTAGCTCTTGTCAAAAGTGTCAAACCATTCTTGAACCATTTGACGGTTTTCGAGGTTTTTATAACCTATAAACACACATTCATGCGAGTAATAGCTGTGGCTGGCAAGAAACATGTCAACCTGAGAGCTAATACCTTTTGTGCGTAATCGCCATCTTTTTTGAGTTTGTTCTAGCCAATAGTAAGTCAATAAGCAGCCTAAAGGTGACCATTTATTGGCCGTCGAAATGAAAGGAGCTGACGTTGTTTGTCCGTTCTTGCTTATGTTTTATAGCTGAGGTTTAAGGTAGATTAATGTTCCTTGGTACGGTAGGGGAAACAATGACATTACAGTTAAATATTACATAAAAATAAAAATATTTGAGGAAGTATTGATAGCTTTGTGTGCGCGAGAATTCATTAAATACAGTGTTTCCCAATTGATTAGTTTTAACAATATGTGTGATATGATTGAACGTGTTTCTTCATTAATTATCGATGGCAGTGGCCTGCTAAATATTAAGGATTCACAAGGAGGAGTTTAAATGCAATAAATAATGGTTTTTGTTAAGGTATTATCAGCAGCAGCTTGTCAAAACTTTTGAAAATATAAGTAAACCAAAATCGGAACTAATTAAAAAAATCGTTGGGGTAGAATTGAATTGATCAGCTTTGAATATATAAAATTGTCATACATTATGTTATGTATATGATATGACATGTTATTAATAATTTTTCTAATACTTATATAGGCAGTTATTAGCAAAAAATCATCCTGATATATTTAAAAATAAAAAAAAATATTGAAATTTAAATGCATTCATTTCAACTTAACAATAATAAAAATAAAGTGAAAAGAAGATATTCCACTAATGAAACTCTAACAGATAAACGATGATTCTTCTTACTTAAATAATTCTTATTAAGTTCAGAATATTTGTAACTTTTAAATGAATTTAGGTTTGGCAACAAAAAAGTGAAATAATAAGTGAATAAAATGGCAAAGTGGTACTAAATGTGAATCTTAAATTTGAATAAGCAATATTTTTCTCAATATGTTCCGATCTATACCACCTTAAGGTGTAAAAGCATCATTAATACAGGTAATTTTGAAGAAAAAATCAAGCATTATTAAACTATTAGGACGTTCATAAACTTGTTGAAATTTTTGATATATTATATTAAATTGAATGATCTATGGTTGTACTATTTCTATTATTTGTTGTTATAAGAAAGTTGCTATGACAAAACGTTTCTGAGCATTAAAAACAGGATTATATGGCATGGTTTCGTCTCACAATCAATGCCTTTCTTAAAATTCACAGTAGCGAAAGTAGACCAATACACATCATAACTTAAACTAGAAGAGTCATGCAATGCATTAATAGAATGCAATTATTTTGAAATCAATTTTATTTACATATACGATGTGATATCAATCGATTGTTAATAGTGATGGGCGATAATAGTAAATATTATCGATACAAGTACAATCAATATTATATTAAATAAAGTATTGTGGGCGGACGTATTAAAATTTGTTCTAGTAGTACGGTTGGTATTTACAAGTTTTTTAAACGTTAATATCACTAATAAAGTTTAAAAGTAAAAGCATCTTTATAATTTTAAAATTAAAAACCGGCGCACTCCAATAAAAAAAATTAACGAAGTATGTTATCGTTCATAAAATGTGTTTAATTATATTTTTAAGACAACATGTTTCGGCTAAAGGTACGCCATACTCAGGTCTTAAAAACGTCAAATATCGAAAGTTCCAAAAATAAAAAGTCATTTTTGTTTTACTTTGAATGTTTGTTTTTGACTTTTTATTTTCGAAACTTTTGATATTTGACGTTTCTATGACCTTAATTTAATCAATTGATCAAATCATTAAAATTAATTAATTAAAATAAAACATGAGGAAATAAATGAAATGATATCTGTTTATATATATATAATAAAATTAATATGAAGGATGCAAATTTATTTTATTTTTTTTTATATTAAAAGCACAAACTAGGAAATATATTTACAACAAATAAACAGTTTAAAATTGTATATAACTATGCTTAATAAAGAATTTCGAGAAACCCAGAATTGATTAAATTAAAATAAAATAATTTAGCCCAGCCATAACAAATAACTAAATAGTACTGACCATTTGCCACTTTAAAAAATGTTCAACAACCCACTAATTAATTCAGTCGAAACACAATTTGATTTGAATTACTTCTATTTTTGAGACAAGGTATAGCTGCTGATCTAAAATATCATATACACGCCTTTGTCTTCAATTTTAAACCTTACACATCTTTTTATTTTGGTAAAAATGCAAATTATAAATAAATATTTCACATATTTAATCACTCATCTACATGTAAAGCTATCTTATTTCCTGTACAGTAACATTTTTTCTTTACTGATCTTCAAATAATAATTAATAATTCACATCTACGATTCAAAGAAATCATAACAAATATCTGCATACTGCCATGTATACTTTTTAAATAAATAAAAAATAAAAGTTACAATGAAATCCTGTCGAATTAAAAATTAATCACTTTTAACGTGATCTATAGCTTTCTTGTTCTTTGACTGAGATTTACAATTATCATAAATGTTCTTGACATCAAATGCACCACGCACATTTTCCTCCGTAAATAAGAATTTTGCAACTTTTAACTTGGGGTCGACTGTTGGCCTACGTAACACTTCCTGACCCTCTTTGAATAGTATTACGGTAGGTAACTGTTTACTCAAACTACTGTCGTTGATGCGATATTTCCTAGCGGCATCAGGATATCTACCGATGTCTACTTTACCAAATTTAAAATTGTCCAAATGGTACTTAACACTAAGCTGAGCGAATATCGGTGCAAAATTTACACAAGCCGGATTCCATACTGTATAAAAAGTTACAAGCCAAACCACTTTTTTATCCCTATTTAATTCTTCTTCTAGGCCGTTCATTCCTCTGAAGTAAATTACTTTATCTGGACCTGAATAAGTTGGCTCAGGTAGTAAAAACGCTGTCACTATAAAAAAATTGTTTGTAAATGAACGTAATAGAGCTGTTTCCGTTATCAACTTACCTACGAAAACTATCCCAAACATAATTCCCATTATAAAGTCAGCATAAAACCAAAGTATAAGATTCGCAATCTTCGTATAGACAAAACTAGCAGATAAATAGTTAACCATACTGACACTACCAGCTTTTCTCGTCCTAATCATAACTACTATTAATAAGAAGAATAATATTTCGGTTTCTCGCTGAAATTCGATAGAATAGAGGGTAAATCAATTTCGAATTAGAAATTTAAATGTATAACCTCACCCCATCTAATTCGCATTCTTGATTGGGAAATAAATATGTGCATACTAACGTGGTTCTTTTGCAGAAAATATACGAGAACGTCAGAATTAGATTTACGATGTAATACGGCTTGCAGAGTTGAATGAAATCCTTTTTAAAGGACATTTTTAAAGTAAATACTTTAAACCAGGACGAATTTACAGCACCTCTATTGGAATTCAGTGATACTATTTAGACAAGGAGATTCAACCTTTAAATACACGGGTTAAACAAGGATGCAACAAACCTAACCTCAATTGATTAGTGTTGGAGTGAAATGACAGCTGGATAATTTTGTTATGTAGGATACATTGAAAAAATTAATATTTCCGGAGTTAATTGTATTAATTAAAGTGTTAATATGGATAATTTAAGTTTGGAGGAGGATGTTTTAAATGATAATGATGATTTTATAATTAATTTCCCACCAGAAGTGCAGAAAGCTATTGAAGAAGTAATTATTTGTTTTGCTCTTAAAGAATATATTTTACATGCAGGTATTTTAGGTATTACCTAGTAAAGATCCACTCAATCAACCAGACTTCAATACCATTGATTATATTAATTCCCTCTTTCCAACAGAACAATCTCTATCCAATATAGATGAGGTATGTAATACTTTATTTAATAGAGTCTTTAAAAAAAACATAATTTAGGTGGTCGCAAAAATGGAAAATAAAATCCAAACAATAGACAATGAAATTAGTGCCGTTGTACGTGGACAAACTACAGCAAGTCAGGATGGAAGGCAAGCTTTAGATGATGCGCAAAAGGTCATAAAGCAACTTTTCATCCACATAAAGGATATCAAAGAACATGCTGAAAGATCTGAAGAGATGGTCCGGGAAATAACTAGGGATATCAAGCAATTGGATTGCGCAAAGAGGAATTTAACATTGGCAATTACGACATTGAATCACTTGCATATGCTAGTTGGAGGTGTCGACACTTTAAAATCGCTGCAAGAGAAAAGATTATATGGTGAGATTGCATTACCGCTGCAGGCGATAAGTGAAGTGATGTTACACTTTGAGAATTACTCTGATATACCGCAAATAAAGAGTTTGAGTGATCAAGTGAAACAAATCCATGTCGAGTTGGCTGATCAAATAACTCATGACTTTAAGGAGGCTTTTTCTAGTAGCAACACTAAAATTGTGATACCGAACAAACAATTAGCACAAGCTTGCTTGGTTGTTTCTATTCTCGATCCTAGAGTCAAAAGAGACCTGTTGAAGTGGTTTGTTAATCTACAATTGCAGGAGTATAATCATCTCTTTCAAGAAACTGAAGACACTGCATGGTTGGATAAGATTGATAAGAGATATGCTTGGTTGAAGAGGCATTTGTTGGAATTTGAAGAGAAGCTGGGTGAGTTGTAATCTAAATTCGTAGAATTAATGGATTTTTAAATTATTATTTTATTTATTAATTTTTAATTGTTGAAAAGAACACATAAGTACGTTTTTATGATTACCATTTGAGACTTTATTACAGTTAGTCTAACTTTATTTTTTTTCTGCAAGCTGCAAAGGCTTGCAAATTTCTTCTTTGGCATTCCATAAACTTTTTGTTGAAACTGTGTTTTGTAGTTTCGTTTATTTATTTTTTAACTACGGTCAAATTCGCATATTACGAACAAAAAGTTTCAAACAGTTTTGTATAGATAAAGCTTTTATTGTGTATGTCAGTATGTAGTACTGAAGGCACATTGTCAGTGTTCATAAAGTACGATAGCACGATAAATATAAACCTTAAACTACTACACATTTGACATCGAAGGAGTAAATTCCTCAACCTACCTTACCCTTAGTCGACGCTTAAATAAACAATAAACAAACCGCCAAGATTGAACTTTAGATTGCTTAGCATAGTGAACTTAATAATTTGATTCCTATATTGAAGTAGGAGATCGTCTGGTGATTTTCAGTCCATTTATTTATTAGTAGTACTTATTGAATAGTGCAAAGCATGAAAAAAAAATAATTGGTTTTGGTCAAATTAAGCATCAACTTGTTGGAAGTAAACCATAGAACCAGCTCACTAAGAAGTCTGCTTGCCTCAGTCTGTAGATCTAACTCTCCTGCCGACGACAATGGATGATGTATCATCGGCCTATATATATAAAGATGTCGTTAATAAACATTAAAAATAAAATTGGACCTAATATTGAACCCTGCGGAACTCCGATGGTAACAGGAATACCTTGAAGACTTGAAAGTAAAAGTTACCATATTGGTTGCAGTTGTGATATTAATGACAGCGAGAAAATAATAAAGAAACAAAAGAAGTTGTCGATTTACAAGAATTCAATTACAGAAATTCGATAATTTTAATTTAAATGAATTTATGTCTGTCGACGATAGCTGAGTTTCCTTTCGATAAGAATATTATTGGTTCTGTCAGTAGGAACCAGATAACCTTTGATGATGATGAACCGATGTGGATTTGAAGATGGAAATAACCTGCTAACAGTGTTAGAAGCCTTGAATTCACTTAAAACTAAATTCTTTCGATGTAACAACTTCAATAGTGATTGCATTCAAGCGATTGACGCTATTCAAAATACCGTGAGATCGAATAAGACTGTCCTGATCCTACTCCACATTTTGCACGAAGATTATATCAATATTAATTTATTAATTAATAATGAAGTTATTTAATAAAACACAGTAACGTGCGGTCATTCTGCGGTTTTTGTCTAATTGTGCGTATGCAACTTAATATACATTAATGTTAACCCGGACAACAAGTGTAGTGGACCAAAATTGCATCAAGGTATGAGTCATTCAACTAACTCCCAAATTTCTGATAACAAATACGACCAGGTTTAATTAAAGGTATAGAAGGTTTAAACAGTATATATTGCAAAAATACACATTTATGTCATATCTTAACTTATATCAGACATTCTTCATAATTTATACGAGGTACTGAATGGACAATAATGGATGAATGCTTTTCATAGCCATAGCTCTACAACAAAAATGTAATATAAATTAAAAAATTGGGAACATATTTCTTTAACATACCTGCACTGCTTACATGCTGTGTTCAAAGTGAGGATCGCCATTATTTATGCAAGCATTTACCCTCTTCTTCATGTTTTCAGAAACATTTATTAATTGCTCATTTGTAATATTCTCTATGTCATTTCTTATTGCTTCTTTTAATTGATCCATATTATGTAAGCGATTCCGATAATATTTTTTTTAGATGACCAAATAAAAAAATGTCAAGCGGTGTAATCTATATGACCAACGTTCGAAGCTAATAACTCTGTTATCAAAAAATTCCTGCAAATACTCTATTGTTTCTCTTGCTGTATGACCAGTAGCATTGTCATTTTGAAAATAGCCTAGCTGTAATTCATCATCAAATAATTGTTCCACAAATTCATGTAATATAAGTCTATATCTGGCTGCTGTTATTATATCCTGAAAGAATATCGGTCCTATTATACGTCTCCTGAACATTGCAACCCATATCCCTATTTTTACAGGGCACAATTTCGTTTCCCGAATAACATGAGGATTTTGTGCGGACCAAGTCCTAATATATTGAGAATTTACATCATCTGCTAAATTAAACCAAGCTTCGTAAGAAAAAAAGATTTAGAACATCGTCATTCCTATTTGCATTAAACCAGTGGGAAGATTCCGTACGTTTTTCGAAATCTAGTGGGCAATAATTGTATACGATAGAACTCTATATGGATGATAATACGAAGAATTGGCGTTTTACAGCTACAAAAAATACATTACTTTTTATAGCACCATTTAGTATGTGTACTTCTACCAGTTTGTTGTGCAAGTTGCGGTAATGGCTTTCCAGGGCAGTGATCCAAACAAGCACGTGCGTTTTACACCACATTTTCGGTTAGAACTGAAGGGCTACTTGGTAACTTTCCCTTCAAAACACTTCCTGTTTCCAGTTCCTCTGAAGCGATGGAGAATCAGATTGATATATCGAAAGAGAGTTTCATTATCAATTTGCACTTGAGTAAATTGATTTATAATTTCTTCAGCACAAAGTACAGCTGAATATCTCCACTGTCCATCACCTCCTCGCTCACAATTTCGAAAGTATGCCTCCAAAATAAATAATGAAAATATTGGTTCGTGCATCACGGAAAGTAGTGTAGGATCAGGACAAGAAAATGTTTATTAAACTTTATTACCACAGTAACTACCTCCTTTACATCATAAATATATTATATAGACTATAGCGGCAGATTGCTCGGCTGTAACAAACGATTTTTGATACATATCCATGGTTCGCTACATCCGAGTTTGACTCTAGTATAATTTCCACTATTAACTTTCAATCTTCTTTATTCAGCTTCGTTGTTACAGTTCTTAATTGTTAACCACTTCATTACCTAGATGTTTTAGTAAATTACCAATTTAATAATTATAATAATAATATCAAATTATGTTTTTAAAGACAATTATTTGCTTTAGGTAACATGTTTCCACAAAATTGGGAAGTCTCCGAACGTATAGCAGTACAATTTTGCCACGATACTAGGGAAGAACTAACGAAGATCATGACAAAACGTAAACACGAAATAGACGTAAAATTACTCCTATACGCCATACAGAAAACATCGAATTTCGAAAATTTACTATCAAAAAGATTCACCGGCGTTACTTTGAACGAGCAAATTAAAAAGACAACCGATACGGACAACGATGACCTCGAATTACAAAAATCTCCTTTCTCCGGTCTGATAGGCCGATGTTTCATCCCGCACCTTAAGATATACATAGACAGTATCGATGCTAACTTGGCAGATTTAATCGAAAGGTTCCAACAAGACGAGAAAACTCATTCGACCACAGAAACCAGCGACACTCACGCTATAGTATTACCTAGTTGCGCCGACTTGTTCGTCTTTTATAGAAAGAGTATGATTCAATGTACGCAATTGGATAAAGGCCAATCGATGCTTGATTTAACGAGGGTATTTCAGAAATATCTCCGGGAATACGCTATGAAATTGTTGCAGAATAATCTGCCCAAGTTAGAAACTCAATCGTTGGGCACGAGTGTACAGAACATCACTAGGGATTTGCAGAAGATTTCAACGTCTGGTTTGATACAAAATTTCTCTTCTTTATTAAAGGAGGGTGAGATTACTAGGTTTACTAAAGAAGAGCAAATGAGGATATGTTGCATCTTAACTACGGCTGAGTATTGTCAAGAAACCACTAAGCAGTTGGCTGATAAATTGAAGGAGAAAATAGACTCTGCATTGGCCGATCAAATTGATTTGTCCCAAGAGCAAGATCATTTCCACAGGTAAATTTTTAAATATATTCTGTTCTGTAAACCTCTGGTGCTTTGTTGCATATTCTTTTGCATTGTGCTTTATCCTCTGTAAATTATTTCCAACCTCTAACCCCTATTTCTACCCAACGTTGTTCCATCACTTCAAACCATTTCATTCTTTTTTGTTGTTTTTTTTTCGATCTTCCACTCACTGGCTGCCTTTAGTATATGTTTCAGTACCTAGCCTCACACCAAGTGTTGGCAAAAACTGTTTTTTGTGTAGACAAAAGACGTTGTATTTTAAAACGTTTCTTTTTGTTTTTGATTTTCTTACTAGGAATTCACTTATTGCGGCGTTTGGAAATCTCCAGTGCATGTACAAAATCTTAATAATCTCTTCTACCCGAAAGTGTCAAGGTTAATGTTTTTGCATATGGCCGGGTACAATAGCTTGCATTATTTAGGGTTACAAGCAGTTCGTCAATGGCAAAATCTCACAGTAGGGGAGATAACACTCCTCCCTGTGGGCAACCCCAGTGTTACCGACTTCTCAATTGTTTCACCTGCCAACGATGTTTCAATGAGTCGTCCTTCTAACATGGCTTTCTTCCACCTACAAATAGTGTTTTCCACGCCACGGTTCCTGGAAGCTCTTATCATTGATTCATAGGAGGTGTTCTCAAATGCTCCTTCTATATCCACAAACGCTACTAATGCAATATCTTGGTTTTCGATAGATGCCTTCATTCGTAATATAAGTTCATGTGTGGCACTGTTACATGATTTTCCTAACTAGTACTAGTGTTGATTAGGTTATAGCGGCCTCTTCTGTAAAGAAGTTCCTGTAATGTAAGTTTTAGCAGTTTCTCCATATCTATCAGTATGAATGATGATAAGGTTATAGGTCGGTATGCCTTTGCTTTGACGTATCAAGACAACCTTTGCCCTATTTCATGCTCTGTGTATGTATTCTACAGCTAAACAGGCTCTATGTAGTCTACATAGCAGCGGTGCTACGTATTCTTCTCCTAGTTGTAATAATACTGGTAGTATTTCATCCGGGCCAGGTGATTTGTAGGGTCTAGAAGCAGATGGTTACTTCTTATCTCAGCCTCTCTTTTTATCTTGTATATTCAATGTACCTTCTCATTTCTCGTGGTGCTACTACATAATCAATAATTCTTAAGTGATTTTATCGCTCTTGATTGATTAAATAGGAATAAAAGCAAAGTTTCAATCGTAAAAAAACTTGAAAAAGACCGATGTTATGGTTGAAACGTCGCTTTAAAGGAATACAAGGCAAAAAATTGATGTTGTATTTCTATATAATCAATAAGTAATTGTTCTCTTTTCCTGGCAACCTCTCTGATTATCTTATGGATTTCTTAGTGCTGGAAGAATGTGTTTGTGATTATTAGATCTGTATCCAAACAAAATTCTAATAATTTTACTTCGTTTGAATTCATATGACCTAACTCTTTTAAATAATTTTCGACTGCGGCGTTCATATTTTCAATATTTATGGTTTGGTATCTACTATGTTTCCATTTGTCTTGTAATTCTTTCCGTAATCTACCTTTGTCTTTTAATTCTCGTTCTCATTTAGTCCGTAGCATATAATTATGCCAAGGATGCGATTTATTCCTTTTTCTACTTCTACCTTTATAATTATTTCCGAGATTTAGTCCCATTTCTTTAGCATCTGTACACTATTCTTAAGTAATAACTATGCCTCACCCGCTGCCTGCTCAGGCATGTGTTTGCTTTGAAACCCCGCTGTTAATTAGTGCATGCCCATTTGCTATTATCTTTTGGTAGTTCCCTTTCAATTTAGTTTCTGTTTTATCCTAATCTTTTTTGCATTTGCTTTACTAGCTCTTCCTCCTTATTTTTTAATTCCCTAAAATTCCATTCTCCTTGGTACTATTTTTTTTATTCTCATCATTATTAAGATATCATTATCTATGTCCGTTTCCCTTCCCACTTGCGCATCCTTCAAGTCTTGATTATGTTATTTCTTGTTCCTATTACTTCCCCTACTCCCTATTACATCTTCATAGTTTATGTCCGGTTCTTGCTTATATAAATGGATGCACACGCTAGAACTTGTACTTTTCTTAAACTTTTGTAAACCAATCGCAACACTTAAATCCAAAATGCTACACACAGTAATTAAATACACTTGACAAATACAGCATCCAGTGAAGGATTATCTGGCAGGTCCTACGATATGGAAACTGGAAACTTTAATTTTGGGTGCCTGCTATTGAAGAATGCACTTCTTCAACATATCCATTTACTATACATTTCAAAAATAGCGCAAACATAAAAAATGCTTACTTAAACTACTTAAAAAAACACTTACTTCGGTTCATTTCACTAACAATAAATAAGTACACGCGAATGCTGTACCAGGTACATTTATCAGATTATTGGCACCAGTTGTTCCCTTATTAGGTGAAATCAAAAGTTATGTTTTGTTTAATGTTGTTCGCCATTACTGCACTATTTATCACTACCATGTGATTGTTCTTACAACGTTGCCAATTGAAAAGCTATCGGAAAAATCGAAAAAAAAAAAAATTCTTTGTCAATTTTTTGCATAATTAAAAAAAATGGATTTGCGAAAATAGACAACTGGCAATATACTGTCGAACGCTTTCAAAGCCTATTTTCACTTTATTTGCTTTTGTCTTTTCTATCTATGTTCTTATCACTTTACTGATTTCCATTTCTGTCCTTGTCTTCCTCCATTCATCTTAGTTTAGTCTGATTTTCCATCATCACTCTTTTGTCTTGTTCTGAGCTGGATTCTACCAGACATGTTTGTTTGGGCCAAGTTTACGGGTTTGCTTTGGGTTTATATCAACTTATAAGTGTTGTTTGAGAAAGCTGTCATTGCGTCTTTTAGCGAATTATCATCAACTGTATTGTATATCTCAATTCCCATTGCTATGATATTATTTGCTTTGTTTTTTCATTATATCCATACTACATAAATTGTAAAAGATAAAAACGAAATATCTATGCTACTTTCCATATGCTCGAGTTCTCTTTTCAATTTTCTCTTTTCTGATGTAACAATTTCCACTTCATATTTTTATTTCCTTAACATGCTCAATATCCGCTTTCCTTGCAGCGTTATTTCAAACTGTATCCAACTTCTAGTTCAAGATCTCGAAAATAGTAATTCCTATTAGTTCCTCTTTTCTTGCCTTTTTATTTTCCCCTATTTTCGCGGACTCTTGTTCATTTTCGCCTTCTCTCTTATCAAAAACTGTATCCATCTTTGTAATCCTTTCTAATATGTTCCACCAATCCTCCCGGCTGGGTTTTGACAAAGATTTTTTTTAATGGTTTAATTTATTTTGTTTTTTATTTTCTTACAAATTTTTCTTATTAACTGCCTCACATAACTATTTTTTGTCTCCCTCAATTAATCATCCTTATCCCCTCTTTAAGTACATATCTCAATATTTTACTTAAATTTCCTTATAGCGTTATTTCAAACTGTATCCAGCTCCTAGTTCAAGATCTCGAAAACGCTTGCGAACCAGCCTTGACAGCAATGAGCAAGGTATGTTACAACCGAGAAATACCAACACAATTCAAGCTAATTTCTCTACAGATACAATGGCAAAATATCGACAGGGTGGGCGATCAAAGTCCGTACATCACGGCTTTAACAACACACTTCAAGACAACCGTGCCGGTGATCAGGGACAATTTAGAGAGTTCCCGTAAATATTTCACCCAATTTTGCATAAAATTCGCCAATTCCTTCATAATGAAATTCGTCCGGAACATTTACAAGTGCAAACCGATAAATACTGAAGGTGCAGAACAATTGCTGCTCGATACGCATATGCTGAAGACGATTCTGTTGAATTTACCTTCCATAGCTTCCCAAATAAATAGGCAAGCCCCCGCGCCATACACGAAAGTAGTCAATAAAGGCATGACAAAAGCCGAGATGATATTAAAAGTAGTCATGACACCCACCGATAATGAAAAGGCGTTCGTCGAGCAGTATTTGAAGTTATTGCCTGATTGTCAGCAAAGCGATTTTTATAAAATATTAGACATGAAGAACGTTAAAAGACAAGAACAAACTGTGTTGGTAGAATTGTTACGGTCACATAAACCACAAGCAGATAGAGAAAGCAGAGATGGTGATAATAGTTAAAAGTTCTTTTTACATTATATCGTTAAAATATCCATCACTTAAAATATTAATTTATGTGCTGAATTAGTAAGATTCTAATAATTAAAAGTTAAAAAAATAACAGATTTTAAGGGTTAGTTTCACCCTTTAAAATGTTGCAGGCGTAATTAAAAAAAAATGGTGATCTCTCAAAGAAAATCTATTTATATGATGAAATAAAGTTAAAATTGAGTTAATTCTAGTGTGAATAATAATGTGATACCTTTAGAAGTTTAAAAATCAATAATTACTTCTATTGTGTACTAATTAATAGCCTCATTTATCTTTGATATGAAAAAGAGTGATATACACTTTTAATATGAAATGATGGCATTTGAAAATATTTTTTTAAGTTATCAAGAAAAATAAATACTTCATATTTTGCTGTATATATCGGTCTAATACTACGTTATGTGCTGTTTATAATTTTATATATCTTATTTATTGTTATTGTAATATTAAAACAAATATATACAGTGCAACAATACAACGTGTTTCAATGGGAATTTCATAAGATTTCGGTTTTCCTTCAGAGTTGCTTCCTGTTTTCTGCACATATCATTGCCCCAACTAGATTAATCTGAAAACTGGAAGTGCGTATCGGGTTTTTCTGTTTTTATTACAAATTGTCAACTCATTTAGTGACTGATAAGTAGGCAACCAGTTATACGGGTTATTATTTTGACGTTTGGCAGGTTCTGATATTTCACTATTAATGATTTCTTAGTTAATTTCATTAAGTATCAATTAAGACATACTAAACGATATAAAAAGGGTAAAGCTTTATTTTACAGCAAAATGACATGATCCTATGCTTCAATTTAACAATAGGTATTATAAATAATAAAGATAAAAAAGCGTTTATGGTCTGAGCAATCCTTATGGTGTCTAAGCCTTGTTAGGTAAGTATTTAGTAAAGATATATTCTATATATATTTTTTAATGTATTATCTTTTACAGTTGCAAGTGCCACCCATTCTTTTCAAGACCGCCTCTCTTTTAGGGGAAAAATTGCTGTGAAATAAAGATTGACACTTATTCTTGTTAGGTTTGGGTGATTTTTAGATAAACACTTTTCCAATATTATAAGTGTATTAAACTATAAGATTTAACGTACAACAATGCGTTACAAAAAACTTTTCTTGACCGTTAAATACATCATCATTATGACTGAAGTTGTCTATTTTTGTTTTCATTACTTACCAATTGCTAAGTGACACACAGACAGTATGGCTTTTTATCGGATCGGTCGTGTGAGAAAACTGTCTTCAATGCTCTAATTAGAAAATATACTCTCATCACTAGACAATAAAAATAAAAGCGTTTGAAACTATAAATTATGACATACTTTACTAAAAGCTAAGTCAATATGACATTCGTGGTGTTTGCTTGGAACTGATTAGGTCATACTTGACAAATAAAACGCACTGTGTCTGTATTCCGGCAAATATATCTAATACCAAAACACACGTATTCCCCCCCGACTTATCGTTACTGAAGGGAATACGTCAAGGCTCTATTCTGGGACCTCTCTTGTTTGTTAAATATGTTAACGACTTGAAAAATTATTTAAATATAGACGGTTTGTACCAATATGCAGATGATATGACAACCATAATTGTCAGAGGCTACTCCCATTCAGAAATAAAAAGGAATACGTATATCCTATGTGACAAATGGCGGAATGGTTAAAACTAAACGCTGCAACAAACAAAACTATTGATATTTACAACAAACAAAACGAGGAAGCTATTACTCTACAAGCTGTTAACCATGTTGAAGGATTAAAAACAATTTTTTTTGAGAATTACATTTGCTTGACCGCCGATTGACATGGGAGTACCATTTTAAGGACGTCTGCAACATCATTCGTTACTATTATGGTAGGTATATATAAAATTAGAAATACTGTAAATATCCAGCATATTGGTCTACAACTTCTTATATCCAGTGTGTCACCTTTCTTACGAATAGGAATGTTTTTATTAAGCTTTAATTTATCCGGATACCAGCCTTCAGATATACATCTATTAACTAATTATTCTAGAGGACCTATCAAGTAATTTTGAATGTGTAGTAAGATGAAATATGGCACGTCATCAAAGCCTGCTGAATGTTTTGCAGCTATATCTTTAAATAAAGTATTAGCAAAATTAATTTCGCGAAATTCATTTTAAATTTTATTTTTCATCAAATATGTTAATAACAGAGTCCGACAGATGTTAACATTTCATATTTAAAAACAAACCAGACACAAACAAGATATAAAAAAAAAATACATGAAAAAAGTTCCTAATTCTTTCAGATGTCTTATATGAATTACAAATACGAAAAGATATGAATGAAGACTTCATAAGGATTAACAGAAAAAATGGACTTTTACCCCGTCAAAAATAGCAATATGTACAAGCAAACGAATAAGAAATCGTTTTTAAAAGCCAACCTCACCTAATACTATCCAATTTCCACATAGCAATGCTAAATTTAGGCGGCGATTGAAATAAAGGTCCAAAATCGGTGCGAAAAATATTATATTGAGTCCAGGGGATAGAAACTTGACATTGCGCGCCCTCTATTGCTGCCACATTAGAAATAATCAGTGTGTGTCATAGTAGAAATCTATATCTTATCTTGGTGTGGATCCGTGATCGTTTAACATGGCGAGTTGTGACGTATAGTTGTTGACGATTGTTGCGAGCTACTTATTCTGTTTTCCTTTGAATTCCCGAACTTTGTTTATGGTGTTTTATCCTATTAACGTTTAACGTGTGTTTGTGTTTTATGTAAGCGTTCTCTGAACTATTTCATTCCGTTTTTATATAAGTTTTGTGTTACATAGTTTACAGTAGGTATTGGACACTTCTGCTATTTCGTTTAGTTAAATATCGTTTATATGTTTTGTTTTTATTATGTATATAGTGTTAAGCTTTTAGTTGATTTCTGTGTATTTCGAATGTGTGCAAATAAAACAGCCTTTAAAAAATGAAGTTACTTTGTTTAAAAAAGAATTTCAAAATGAGTAACAGATAACACTACACCCTATAATCGAATTTCCCGCCATAAGTGGTTAGGTAATGCTAGTTTTATGTGGCAGCAATAGATGGTGGGATCTAGATCGTGTGGTGTTGTCAAGTTTCCTATCTTTCTTATAGTTAATCGTTGATTGAGTCAACCATCAAGTTATCCATTGTTGAGCATACCAACCATAGATATAAATAACCTTTAGAGATGTGCAGTGTAAAAAGAAGAGTAAATATATTGCAACAGCAGATGTTCTTTCTCAAAAATTTTAATACTGATATTACCAAAGAAAGGAGAGTTTCGAAGAGACAAAACAATATCTTTTTCAGAGCAAATCGTTTTTTTTTTGCATTTTTTAAACAAAAATTGTTTAAAATTTTCAATATTTAACAAAAATGAACTCAAAATAATCAATTTTTCCTAAGATATTATTTAGTTTTCTGTGTGTTCTGGAGCCTTGTATTAACGTCTAAGGCTTTCTTAATTGACAACTGAAGTGGTTATATGCATAATTGGTTATGATGTATTGTTTTTTTTTTTTGTTTTTCAAAGACGCTACAATAAATATAATTATTAAAAACATAATTTACTTTATTATCTAAAATATTATTACAATATATACCTATAGTGTTAGTAATATGTACAAAATATACAAATATTTTACAAATTAAGAGTTACAAGGTGGCCAAATCAACGGTACTAAACTATGTGTACTTTCAGGTAACCACAGCAGATATTCTTCTAGCAAAACTAAAATATATATATTTTTTAATCACATAATATTCGACAATTCGAAATTTTCATGTCATACTCACACTTAGGATCTTCTTCCCAAATTTCCTCCAGCCTTTTACGACTTCTGCAATCCTTGGCGGTTATTTGATTCAATATTTGTACGATTCTAGGTTGTAATCTAGCCCACGGCTTCGTGACGACAGTCGCAGGTTGTAGTAAGCATTCACCGTACTTTTCCAACTTCTTAAACACCTTCCCTTCCAGGAAGAACTTCGCAAACCACTTATAAGCCTCTATGGTCTTGGGATATTCCACTTCGACAGTTGGTAATGGCCACGCTTGTCTTCCAAAGGTGCCGGAAACAATACACTTCACTTTACCTGTAGTTTTATAACGTAAGTAACATGAAAAAAAAGTGATTGTGTGCATTACCTGTGATTTCGTCGAACCAAGGTTCTGGATCAACGTGTGGTTTGCCTAGATTACACAATTTAGGTACGTAAGTTGGCAGCCATTCTGGTTCGATAGCGGTGATTCCCCTAATGTACATTTTATTCGTTTCGTAAACTTCCTGATAAATTACAAATTCAGGCGAGGTTTTCTTCAGCACGGAACCCCGATGCAGAAACACCGGTTCCTCCATATCGTTCGCTTTGTAGGCGTACTTATATTTCTTCTTGTCATCCTTATCTTTAATTTCCTCCGCGTCCATTTTCCTAGCGATTTGATCTCCCATACCGCAAAGTAACAGCTGGCGTAATAATTTCGCTTGTACGTCGGTAGGTGGCGCCAGTTGCGGATCTACAATTACGTCCACATCCGGAACATTCGCTTTTATCTCATTGGTTAACTGTATACGTAATTTTCTTATTTCCAACACAGCTTTATAGCGCAAACCATTCTGTTCGCAGAATTGCTGCAGTTTTCCCTCGGAATTGGCATATTCAGCGCCACCTACCGCCTTCAATAGCACCATTAGATCTCCTAAAAGGAGGGAGTTCCCCTGTCCGGCCCAATGTCGCCGTTTTATCGCCAATTTTTCCCTTATATCCGCTTGCTGGGCTCCCACAGGTGTTTCCAGCAGCACTTCTTGAACGCTCAGCGCAGCCACCATGCATATAGTGTAGGGTAAGAGGTTGAATTGCAACGACAGGGCTAGCATCTTTCCGAAGCGAGGTAAAACTGGGAACTTCGAGACGATCCGACCTAAAGCTGTCACCTTAGAATTCTCCAACAGTTCTAAAGCCTCCAGTCTACTCTCGGCCGATTTCAATTGCATCAAATCAGGGGCGGTAGAAGGGGAAGTTCATGATCTTATCTAGATGCATACATTTCATTTGCAGGTACAGATCGTCTACGGGTTTCCTTTGAATTTCCGGCACGGAAAATTGTTGGAAAACATCATTGAACACGGCGCTAGAATAGAGTCTATAGCAATGACCTGGACCTGTTCGACCAGCCCTACCGGCTCTCTGATCGGCTGAAGCTTTACTGGTCCAGGAGATGACGTACGAAGTGACTCCGGTGATCTTATCATACAATTTAACTTTTGTCTTTCCGGTATCAACAACATATTTTATATTTGGGATGGTTAAACTGGTTTCTGCCACATTGGTACTAACAACACATAATCGACAACCAGCTGGTGGTTCCCTGAAGACTTCCGCCTGTTTAGCAGACGGCAAAAATGAATAAAGCGGCAGCACCCACAAAGGTTGCGCGGTTTGGAGGGGCAATTAAGCTATCATCAAGGCTTTCATCTTCTGACAAGTCATTTTCCTCGTCGTTTGAATCATTTTCTTCATCTCCAACCTTGTACTCGTCTAAATCGATTTCGGGGACGATTTTAATGTCTCTTCTCCTCTGCCTCTTGGCGATTCGCTTCAGTTTTTCCTCGAAAGCTTCATCGTCCGAGCTACCTTCTTTGATGTCGTCTCGGGCGTCTAAATCTTTAGCGATTTTCAGTACCTTTTCTTTGTTTTTAAGGGGAAACAGAGATCGTAATTTCCGAACCAAGTGATTGACTTCTCGTTGGCCAGTTACAAAAACCAGTATTCCACCGTCGGGTAAAGTTGTGTGGATTTTAATTGTTTTTCTGAGGGCTTCCTTGAAAGTAAAAATACAATATCAACGAGATTCCTAAAACTTTTGAAATTACAATTTATGTACCCCGATATTAGTATCCAATAAGTGATATCTGGATATTTTTGACGATGGTTCATCATGGTTCATTGAGGTGTTATTTAGACTATTTCCATCGCCTTGGTTGTGGTTTATCACCGCCGTTTCGACCTGTATCACAGTATTCTTTAAGGCTATCGCTTGAAGATGATCGGCGATGCAGACCGAAACGTCGATGATAAACCATAATCAAGACGATGGGAAGTGTTAATTAACACAAAAAAAATGTTTAACAAAGAAGAACAAATACAAATTCTAATAATCCCTAATTTATTCAAATAGCCAAAAAAAAAATCCCAACCTGGGGAGATATTGGAAGGCCAAATAACAAAACCTCTACGGCAGAATTCGTTATTCACGAAAACTTGCATTACATTCATGGCGTTGAAACAACATCTTTTCACAATCAAGAAGCAAAGTATGTTCAATCTTCCGAAGAAACTTTTGATTTAGAAAAGCTAGATGATCAACATTTGCATTTGGGCTGAGTGACAACATTTCTAGTTTCTTGCAGAGAGACTCTTAGATTCTTAAAAAACTGCTAGACAGTCACATAAGGGATGCTGTATGGCCATATGGGCCACTATATCAAGACCATCAGTATGGGTATCATGTAGGGAAATCTACAGAGACAGCCTTGCATCATAATGAGGGTGCTGGCAATCCAAACAATATGGGGCCTAGAATGTTGCGAATTGTTTTCTACTATCAGGTACACACTCAAAAGAAAACGAAAGCAGTGAAAGAAGTCGAAAAAGATAGCGACGAGTTTGACTCTAGTGACAATGAACCTCTTTCAGAATATGTGAAGTTCGAAACTGTGCATACAAGAAAATTCGAAAAAATCCATATCGCTAAGAGTGAAATGGTAAAAAAGCTTCTTGAAATTCAGCGTGAATGTTGCTTTCTACGGCAAAAAAATTCCTTTAGAAAAAGCGCACTTGGTTGAATCAGCTCTAGAGGCTTATCAATTCTTCTCTTCTCACGCGGTACTCACTGCCTTGGTAGAACAAAGCAACATATATTCAATACAGAAGAACAATAACTTAGATATTTGGACTTTAACTTTTTGGACGAGATATGCGCTTTTATTGGCGGATTATTTCTATCAGGATATGCGAAGTATGTAAATAAAAGATTGTATTGGTCTCGAGTCAAGACCATGTTCCGAAAATTTTGCAAAATGCTATGAGACTGAATCGTTACGAACAGATTTTACAAAATTTTCATGTCAAAAACAATAGAATAGACAGAAATGATAGTTTATATACTAACAAGCCTGTAAGAGGAGCCTTTAAAAAGGCATGGATCAATAGATGGCGCCGTGGGTTAAATTTACAAACAACATAGTTCATTTGTAACTTGTTCTTGGCGTCATCAAAGCTCCTCCGCTTGTACAAACCCACTTTCATCGCTAACCACATCTCAAGTTTAACGGACAATCACCTACTAGCTGAAAAAGAGTTCAGTTTGTGTGCCCCTTAGGAGCCACGTGCCAAACTCCCGCAAACGACTGTAGCATAAAACTAGCAATGCAGTCATTGAACTAGCTAGGATAGTTCGTAGATTATCAGTCTTGCTACATGATTCGTATATAAACGATAATCAGACTGCGTATGGTTGTGAAACAAAAACGGCTTACCATGACGTAATGGAACACCAAAAAAAAAATGCCTAAATACAATGAACCGATAGAATATGCCACTAAGCGGAGCTCATGTTCTATTATAGGAATCACCACACTAGCAAGAACAATGAAAGGGGAATAACACTAGGAACGGACCCGAGTTGCTGCCTACCAGAGGTCATCAACACTCCTCTGCGTGTATAAACCCACTTTCATCGCTAATCACATCTCAAGCTTTACATATAATCACAATCATACGCAGTCTGGTTGTCGTCTATACGAACCATCTAGCAGGACTGTGCTTCTCCGAGTGTATAAACCCACTTTCATCGTTAATCACATGTCAAGCTTTACGTACTGCTGTAGTTTAGGCTACCCCTTTCCGCTGAGTGTATTTTGTGTTGCATGTTTTGATTTTTCCGTTCTGCTGAATTATTTTACTGAGCGAATTTTCACAAATTTAGATTTTATTTTTGTATAAATTTAGTTAGAGTTGATTGTATAATTTATTTAATTTAGTGTTAAGTTTTTTTTTAATTAATTTCATTCATTTAGATGTCTAGCGTTTGCTAGTTCTGTTTAATGCGTTTTCTACTAGATTTTGTCTGTGAATTGTACGACTGCGTTGTAGAGCTTTGTCAGGCAGTTCCTTGGTTGACTATTGACGTGAGTAGACGTATTTTTATAAATCATTGTTGCCATTTTGTAATCCATTTTGATTATTGTAAATTTCGTGTCGTTTCTTTAAAAATTTTGTCCATCAAGGAATTCATTTAGTAATAATTGTTAATATATTGATGTGTGCACATTATAGATATAAGATCACTTATTATTTTTGTGCAGGAAGATATTTTTTAGTGGTTATTCTCTCATTATAGTTTAGAGTTAATTTTTCGGTTTTCTATTTTGCTGTTTCGTTTTTATTTTATCAATCACCTCGTTTGGGTGAGAAGAAGCATTGTGCTTGCATTTAACTTTTCATTCTTGTTGATTACTAGAAATTGTCATCGCTTAATTTAGTTTGTTGAGGAGCGCATAAAGCTGGCAATGAAGTCATTGAACTAGCTCGGATAGTTCATCAGCCCCGCTACATGGCTCGTATAAACGACAACCAGACTGCGTATGATTGTGATTCCTTAATAGGTGATTGTACGTAAAGCTTGTGATGTGATTATCGATGAAAGTGGGTTTATACACTCGGAGGAGCGATGATAATAGACTATGAGTCCGATTCTATTAATTAAAATGCGTTTTCCAAATAATTAATATAGTAAACTGCATGTAATCCGATATATGGTATGCTCTGTAAAATTCAAACTATGTAACTTTTTTGAGTGAAGATTGCACAAAATAACTTTTTTTTTTAAATTATGTTTATTTTGTCTACTATAAACTGCATGCATTGGCAAGCAGAAAATCACGATAACAGATTTCAAATAATTCATACCTTTAAATAATTTTCGTTAGTTCTCCTATTAAAGTGCACAGTAACGGGAAACTGCCTAGTTTCAACATTGATAACGCGGTGCGTCCTTAAACAGTCTCCGATTCTCGGTGAAATCTGAATGCGCAACGTGGCAGACATAATAATCAATTTTAAAGGATCTTTTCGCTTTTCCCTCAACGGCACGATCCTAGACAGCATGCCTATCAGTATGTCGGTGTAAACGGACCTTTCGTGAGCTTCATCGAGAATGATAACCGAGTACTTGGTTAAGAGGAAATCAGTTTTTAATTCCCGAAATAGGACACCGTCGGTCATGAATTTGATTTTCGTGTCTTTCGTTACGTTCCCCTCGAATCTGATCAGGAAGGAGATTTCGTCGGAAGAAAGGTTCATTTCTTCGGCCACCCGTTTTGACATGGATATTGCGGCAACTCTCCTGGGTTCTGTAACGCCGATCATTTTGTCGAGTGCGTATCCGGCTTCGTATAGGAATTGAGGAACTTGAGTCGTTTTTCCACTACCTATAAAAATGGATTTAATAAAATGTATGATGGGATTCATTAATGTTGAATACATATTAGTTTCTTTAAATGACAGAAGACAGCTTTTGAAAAAAAAAACATATTTTATAGGTTCTTCTCTAAACAAAAGTTTTATTTCTGTAAAATTCCAAAGCGGTTGGATAAACAGAGGCGGAAATGCTGCTTTGAAAAACTTTATTTTACACAAGTACCTTTGTAGAATTTTGTGATTGCGTTGGTGCTGGTTTTGTCACTTCTACGTTGATGTGTTTAAATAACAAATATATATATATATATATATATATATTTACATAGTGAGATATTTACAAATGTATTGTCGCTTGAAATGTCGGAACAGAACTGCTTATTACAATATGGTTTTGAACTAGAAGTCCCTTGTTACGCTGACAATTTTCCCTTGGTGGGGTTACAAAAGTAATTGCGTGTGGTGTACAAAAGAACTCTAGTGGTCGTAAATTACAAAATGAAGAGGGTCTGTTAGAATAAAGAAAGAATCGAAAAAGGTAAAGATGTCTTCACTATTAACTTCTTAGAACTGAAGGAACTTAAATCTAAATATGGGGACGAAAAAAAAGTAAACTACGGAGTCGGGTTAGGACAAAACAAATCTATCTTATTTGTTCGAAATTCACTAATATTTTTAAAAATGTAATAATAATAGGTATATTGTATTTAAGAAAACAAAATTATAGGCTGTGCCCAAGTTACGAAACTTTTTTTCCTATCAATTATTACCGTTTCTAGAGCATTTCCTTCCAACACTATATTGCTAAAACTTCAGTTTGAATCTGAATTTTTGCATGTTGGCAAATCCTGGAATTTACAATCTCTATCATGGGTTTTGTTAATTTTTTCATTGCTTTCAGAAGCAACTAGAGGAAAGAGCTGAGATGAAATACAACTTAAGACCCACTTTGAATGGTGTAACACCTGGGGGATTCACAGTATAGTCCGGTATCCCTCAGTGGTCGATTATCGGACCCCTTCTTTTTTGTATGTACATACACCTTCAACCTGTTTGCGAAATGAATATCCCCTTATCACTTATACACAAATTATAGATGTACAGGAAGTGAGCGATTAAAGCACGGCTTAAGATCGATATATCTAAAGACAGTTATGCAACTATTCGGCAAAGGCGGTCTGCGAAGTGCAATATCGCAAAATGGTTATATTACCGTAAATAACATGCAAGTACACACCAAACTTCGATTTAAATAGCGCATAAACAAACACATTCAGTTTACTTATAGCAAATTGAAGGTGTTGTATGGCACTCGTGTCTTTTAACTAGGGTCAAAAGTATTATTGTGCGCACTTGTTTGAAGTAAATTTAAAACTGCGCTCACAGATGGCGGTATCTGAATAGCGGAGATTATCTTGGACAGTTAAATCTCTCATGGGTGCTGCATTATGCCTCATCGAAATGCAATCGAAGTGTTCAGCGCGAATGTACTAGAGCAGTAACTAACCACGTTTACGAGAAAGGCGATAATATTATAATAAGTAACCTTTTAAATGACAAAAATACTTCAAACTGTGGCACTGGTAATATTGCAAACTTCTTCTAGATACCTCACCAGAAACTGCACTAAACTGGACGTACGTTTCAATAGCAAAGCTATCATCATTAGCAGAAACACACCCTAGAAGAAGTTTGCAACCTTCTAAATGTCGAATCTAGATGTTGCTAGTGTTGTTATAATAAGGAATCGCTTATATTGGTGAAATTGTAGTAAAAATATTACCAATGGAAGATATGTGGCGCAGAAACAGGTATGAATTAGAAAAACGGTTCTTCTGAAAAGATTTTCTTTTTTAATTTTAAACATACATTAATATTGTGTCCTTAAAATGAGGGGTTTCCCTAAATAAGGTAAAAAATATATTGCTTTAGAATCTGAAGCGATTTTCTTAACGTCCATATTTAGATAATTACATTCACATTTTTTTTTATAATCTTCACTAAATATTGCTTGATCAACAACGCTTCATAAGAATTAAGAATTGAAATATCTTTAGCCGTTTTTGAGAAATATGTGTATACCTTTACAGGAAATCACAAGAAAAACAATGGATACTTATAAAAAATAAAGGTCCTAAAAGTGAGCCTTGTATTACCTTAAAAAATATTGTTTTTTCTATTAATTAAAAAGAGACAAGCTGATCTTTAAAGCAGACAGCTTTTACGAGTTTTGTGTCTTTTCCTCACAGCTATTGAAGCTATTCGTTTTCTTTTCAGTTTTTAAATATGAATAAAAAAAACAATGGAATTGATGATTCTATAGAAAAATTAGTTAAATTTTAAATAGCTGTGAGGAAAAGACATAAAACTCATAAAAGCTGTCTGCTTAAAGATCAGCTTGTCTCTCTTTAACTAATAGAAAAATCAATATTTTTTAAGGTACCACAAGGCTCACTTTTAGGACCTTTATTATTTTCTTTTTATAAATACGTATATATGTATAAATTTTATAAACATGTCATGTAATCTTCGCCTTAAAATTATAGAATGCAATTAATCTGGTAAATTTGACTAGTTTATTTGTGTCTAATTAACAAAAAGCAATTGAGTTTTGAAAAACTAACTTTGTGTCCATTTCATACGAGTTAAATTACATTTTTTTACATTCAAACAATCACACTTTTAGGAAAGTATCAAATTTTCCAAATTATTATAACTTTTTTCTTAATTTTTGATTCAATTAATTATGTACAAAAAAAATCTTCTTACCAGTTTCACCAGCGATGATAATCACAGAATTATCATTTATAACTTCCATAATCTGTTGTTCCTCTGCAAGTATTGGTAATTTCAATCTGGCTGTTTGAATTTCTGCAGATCTTTCAACTTCGACAAATATGGCTGGTTTTCTAATAATGGGTTTGATCTCCTTGTTAATTTCTGCTTTTCCATTTTTCACTTCATTATTTTTTGCATTTGTTTCTACAACTTCAATTTCTGTTTCTTCGTCTTTTGGTGTCACATTAATTTCTTGGTTATTCGCATTATTTTTAGCTTCTTCTTGACTATCATTGTCATCATTTTCATCCGAATCAGAACTGGAATAATCCGATGATTCAAAACCAACAACATTAGGGTCATTGCTATGAATTTCTTTCTTCTCTTCTTCCAACAGTTTTTTCCTTGCACCTTTAATGCTGTTCAAGGTAAGTGTTCTTATTTTATCATCTTTTTCTGTTTTCGATACCTTTTCTTCTGTAAAAAGCTTCTTTAAACCTTTAGTTTGTGTTGCCGCAATTGAGGTTAATAATCGTGTCTCCTCAGGTGTCGCTTGAACTTGTGCCAATTTTTCTAACAATTCGGCTCTCTGAAATTTAATTTTATGCAATAGCCCAACAATACAGTAATCACAACTAAATTTCCAAGTAGAAATCAATTCCTGGAACTGCTTTTGTCCCAGTCTCATATCAGTGAGGACGAAATGTTGGACAGGAGCAGTTCCAGAAAATTGTTTCAACATAGAAACTTGGTAATGTGTATATGAACAACGATCACAAAAATGCATGTGCAAATTTAATTCAGATGTTTGCTTATTTACCTGTGCTTTCTTTTGTTTTTTCTCTACAATTTTTTCAAGTCTTTTACGCTGTTTATTCGATAATATCCTAGTAACTTTATCAGCTTGATTTTTCACTTTAGTTTTCCTCTTCTTTGATGGAAGTACTAGTTCATTACTTTCGTCATATGTACCTGGTGTCTCTAGGTCTAGTTTAATCTGAAATGGAATATTTCCAAGAATAAATTATTTAAGCATACAATAACAAAGGTTACTTACTTTCTTTGTAACACTATCGTCAACAATAGTATTTACAACTTGCCTAGCTTTCCAATTATAACCTCTTTTAACCATTATGAACAATGAATAATATTAATAAGTTGAAATAATAAATGATAATTATGTACAATGTATAATATTTCTGGCATTAGTCTGTTCAGTTTTAATGAAATAAACTAATTATAGTAAAATTTGTAAACTGAAGAATACATAAATACAAACCACATGGATATCTTAATAATATTGAATCTGTCAAATTTGTCAAATTGTGGAATTCGCTTTTGACAAATAAACAAACAGTATAGGCAACATGTTAATCTACTAAATAAAATATGGTAATCACAATCAGTGTCGACAACATTAGGAATTTTTTCCTCAATCTTAAATTTTTGAATAGACGACTTTAGAGGATACATTTCTTTAGGAGAATTTTAAGCGGATAGTAGTAATAATATCTTGCAAATATTATTATTACTATCCTATAATTGGTAAATTTATTTATTTCTGGGGTCACAGTCGAAAAGGTATTTTTAAATTACAATATATAATCAGGGATAAAATTAGAAATAAGTTGTCGTTAGAAATGCTTCAGCTATAAAATGTTCCTAAAGATATATTTTTTTTAAAATATAATGTAAAACAGTAAAAAAAAAAATATTGAAAAAGACTAATTAACGATCCAACAGATTTGTAATGTAATTATATTTGAAGTATTTTTTTCTTTGATAAATTTACCCTACAAGAATATGTAAAATAATTCAAAGCAAGTTCTATAACACAGTTTCAGGTCAATTTAAACGGAACAATCTTTTAATTCTTCTGTGTCAGAAAGAAACAGAAATACGTCAATATTTCTGATTACCTATATTTGCAAAAGGTTTACCGATTTTCGCTTGTACGTTTCGTGTTCGCAGCTTTTGTGAACTCTCTTCTCATTAAATCATTCTCACATAGTCTGAAATATATATTCTGGTATCAAGAAGAGTTCTTCTCGTGAGAGTGGAATATTTATATAGTTACGCTCCAGTGAATATGTTTCAAGTAAAAAATCGTGTGCAAGCATGCTTGGACGCGATGCAGAAACTGAAGCCTGAAGCCATCATTACCTGTTGGGGAAATTAAAATTTCCCACAATTATTCTGGGTAACTTCAACATTGAAACACGAAATTACCAATGGTTTTATATTAGATTACTAGTTATTTTAATGTCCTTCTGTTGAAGTTACTAAAAATAATTGTGGGAAATTTAAATTTTGCCAAGGAAGTACTGACTTTTGAGTCATATATATAATGGAAATTCTAATAATTAATAGAACTTGCACCAATTCTTTTAATTTTCCCTCGTCAGAAATTGCGCCAAGACATTGGGTGATCTGAATTTTAATTTTCATGCTACTTTTGTTAAAACATAAATTGCTAGGAGAAAATATAGTTTTTAATAATATAATTTTTCATACATGAATTCCCAATAAATTTATTTTTAAGTTTTAAATGAAGTTATAGTTGAGAAAACTGATGCTATGCGAAACGAGAAAGAAAATTGCAAAACTTTTTGAGACACTTTGTAGTCCAAGGCAAGAATTGAAAGTATAATTATAGAGGGTTAATATCTATATAAGTAAATCAACTAATCACTGTAAATACCTTTGTTGTATCATTAACTGGACATATTTTCGAATAAATAAATTATTCAAAATCTATTAAAG
Organism: Protaetia brevitarsis; assembly: GCA_004143645.1. Taxonomy (NCBI): domain Eukaryota; kingdom Metazoa; phylum Arthropoda; class Insecta; order Coleoptera; family Scarabaeidae; genus Protaetia; species Protaetia brevitarsis. The sequence continues at coordinate 66,045 of RXPK01000637.1, forward strand.
ATAGGTATATGGAATGCTGATATAAAATGATTGGGGGTGATATTTACTTCCTAATTTCGAATTAAAATATACAGGATGTTAAATGACTTTTCTACATTCGAAAATATGTCACTTTAGGTTTGTTTGTTTGTCTGATCTAAGCAGATCCGAGGCATTTTACCCGTTTGTTTGTACTTTAGAGCATGATTTGTGCGTGTTTGTTTGTTCAGAGCAAGCAAATCTAGATATGATCTAGATCACAAAGAGGTTGCTCTTCCTGCTCGCGGTCCGACGTCCGAGCAATTTCGAGCAATTTGTGCAACATAACCTACTCGCACTAACACCGTGTTGTAAAATGTCGTTTGTAAATGTAATCTGATTTATAACTGCATCAAAAATGCACGAAATAGATAATATAACGATACCAATGTGATTGATGTAAAGAACGATCATTATATTTTAAAAATTTCACTTGGTAGGTACATAAATACTAGTATATGATGCATTTTTATTGTACTCTAGATTCATTAATTTGAAAAATTATTTTTACTTTTCCTGTTCATAATAGCTGTAACAATCTGACAATCAGTAAATAATAAAATTAAGGTTATATTGCAATCGAGCGCGTTTGTTTGTACCATTTTTAAATCCAACTCTGAGGCGCTCTCAAGTTACTCTGATGACGTTAGTAGGTACAGCTCCAAGCACACAAACAAACAAAGCGTTTGTTTTTCAGTTTTGAACAAAATCTTAAATAACTCAAAAACGGCAACATGTAACTATAGCAATAGTTAATAAAGGCTAATGTACCGTAGAGTGGGGCAAATTCGATCGTATGGGGTAAAATCGATCAATACTGATTTTACGGCAATTATTTAGTCTGGCATCTATGGAAAGGATAAGAAAGTTTTGCAACACAGTCATTTAATAAACTTTGTTTATAACATAGATAACTAACTGGCTTTTAAGTATTGCATTAAAGTTTCCTGTGTTAAAAAAAATAATTTCCGATGGAATGACAACGAGTAATATTTCATACAGACGGAAACAAACTACTACTGGGGAATCCCACTAGGACTAAGCGAATTTTCGAAAAGGGATAAGGTGAAAAGAATCAATTGTCATTCATTCTTCACCGTTTCTTTTTTTGACTTTATGAAAGTATTGGAATAATAAGAGAGTAAGGGGAAAATTAACACCTCATGGGGTAATACCGATCAGTTTGAAAAGTAAATGAACAAAGAACATACTCATAGACCAACGTAGAAATATGACATACTCATGTTTCTACGTTGGTTTTATTGAAAATTATGGTGAGAAACTATAAAAAAAAAAGTATGGCTTGGCGGAAGACAGCAATATAACCCCAAATACCTCCAAAGCGCTATCAGGACAGTAAAATAGAGCATTTCATCCATTATGAAAGCATCAGAAAATAATGGGGTGCCATATTCATTACCCTGTAATTGGCGAAAGCTGTTGGGGGATGCGAAGGCATGAAATATTATTATTATTATTATTATTATTATTACTTCAGAATACTTTAAAGAACCGGTAGTTTCCAAAGAAGAGAAAAGATGACTTTTGTATTTCTCCAAGTTGACGAAATTTAGGAAATTTCCAAAAACCAAATTATCCAGCTGGTCATAGAAGGGGAAGCTACGTTTTTGAACTGAGAGGGAAGCGCGTTGAATGAAATTTTGTTTTAGTTTTAGTTTATTGAATTATTATAGTTTATGTCATTATTTATCTGTTTGCCATTTCTATAATACATATTTTCTGTTATTTCTGTAAGTTTCCTTTTTTTAAATTCAAATTTTTGTTATTGGATTTACCTCGTGTAGCTTTCAAATCGGTTTTTATAAGAAAATAGATGGTTGATTGGAATTACCCCCTATTATGGGGCAAAACCGATCACGCTTGATGTATTAAAAAAATAGTGTTTTAATATATTGGGTTAATATACATGATGGTATGTGTAGCTAAAAGATGTATGATTATATATAGTTAGTTTTTTCTTTTTTTTCGATCAATAATAAGAAATAGTACATAAAACTGATCGGAATTGCCCCACTTTACGGTATTTATAGTCGTAGAATTTAAAAATGTAAAAAAAATATCATTCAATTTCTATAATAACAAAGTTGATGTCCATTTCCGGTTAATCGGAAGTGATATTTTGGTTAAAGTATTTCACATTTGTAGGTCCAATCGAACAGATAATGGTGCCAAAATCTCAAATATAAGTAAATAATAGATCATAAATTTTTAATGAACCACTTCCATAATACTTTAAAACAAACTAATTAAACTTGCAGAATTAACACTTTTATTGAAACTAAATTAGTAAATAAATATACACAAATTTTATACAATTGGAAGCTAAACATATTTTCTGCAAAAAACTGTCATCAGTTTCATTCAGAATCGCTGTTTGGCGCTAGTTCATTGCCAAAATCTAAATTAGATTCATGATACGTGGGTTCGAAACACCTTCTAAACACAACTTTTAATTTCTTAGTCCTAGGCGATTCCGGCGATTTGGGAATCATATCTTCTTCTTCAAGGTGCTTATTATTTTTATTTTTACTGGTTTCATCTCGGATTCGATTTGTAATTTCATTCTTATCAGTTCGAGCTTTCTTCTTACTATTCAGCACGGGTTCCGCGTCATCAACTTCGAAATCACTATCCCAATTTAAATCTTCAATGATCGACCTTTCTTCCCTGGTCAATTCTGCATTCCGCGATTTATTCAAGTTTCCAAAGACGGACGAGGAGGCCGCACAGGATTGCGTTGAACCGTCCGGGCTTATTGTGGATAACACGAATTTCGTTTCAAATATTGGATTTTTTACCGTTAAGATGATAGGTCTAAAAGATATATAAAGAAAAGTAGAAACGGTGCTTATAGTGTTAATTACTAAAATGTACTTTCCACCAGTGTTAAAATTCATCCATATCGGCAATGTGAAAGCTTCAGCGAACGCTACAGCTGCTCTAAACGGTTTAAAACTCATGGTGATGTCACATTCTTGTCCTATATTGTACAATGAAAATTCGTTTGAATTTAAAACCACCTGTGATCTTATTTGTTTGCCAACATTATTAGAGGCTGAAATATGAAATTGGTTCGTGAGGATATGATGTGGAACGATAGCTAACATCTTACCTACATCGTAATTTCGTACAGTGACCTTATTATTTTTAATGTCGAAACTGATATCTTCATCTGATATTTGAAAGTTCGTCAAAACTTTTGAGAAAAAACTTCCCACTGCGTGAATGCAACTAGTCATGCTCTCTCTATCGTACGGGACGGATATATTGTCCATATCTATTAGCTTCAGCGAATGGGTGATTGTTACATCTTGCTTGTATTTAATCTTGACTATGATTCTTGTAGGATTATTGTTAAACTCGATTTTGCACCAGTCAATCTGAGAAGAGCAATCTAAATAATAAGCAGGCGAGAGCGTGTTTCAGGTGCAGTATTTATAAAAAGTTGATATGGATTTTAATGTCAAGCAAAATCTATAATAATAAATATAATAACCCACATAGCCAAATTTAAATTTCCCGCAATTATTGTTAGTAACTTCAACTTTCAAACGTGAAATTACCTACCATTTTGTACTACATTAGTAGTTATTTTAATGGGTTTACGTTGAAGTCACTAAAAATAGAGGCAGGAAATTTGGCTATTAGGGAATATTAAACTAAAAAAAAAAAAATATGTTGCAATTACACTAATAGATCGAAGGACTCAAAGTCCAGAAAACACACCTAGTATCAAACAAAAAATAAAACCTATTCTCACTAACAATGATATTAACTATTGTACTTTATAAAATAAGTGAATAATGTTTATATAAATTATTCCCTACATTAAAGATTAATCTCAGAAAATCAGCTTCTTATTACATCAAGTTTATGGTGGAATTCTATACATAAAGTATTTAAAAAACCGGATTCAAAATTACAAGTCGTCTGTTAATTTAATCGCTTAAAAAATATATGAAAACAAATTTAACCATAAACCCAGTAAACCAAATTCAAATTTTCCTCAATTATTTTTAGTTACTTCAACATTAAAGTGATTAAAGCATGAAGTTACTAAATATAATTGCGGGAAATTGAAATTTTGTTCACTGGGAATTTAATTTTGGTAAAATAATCATCATAACTACGGCAAAAAAAAAATCGTAAAAAAGCTCGAAACGTTTTAGAAATTATTTCCATATATAAGAAAGAACAAAAAGTTTATCTAAAATCTAAGCCCCATATTATTGTGAATTATTAATTTGCTACATGGAATTTTATTCGATATTGCTACTGTTAATATAAAAAATTAAAAGAAAAATATGTTACTTTAAAATCATTTCGGTTCATTTTCTTTGTTTGTTTTGCCCCATCTACATAAAATCTTAAAATGTTTATGATTGTTTTATATTTCAATTAAGCAAATTATACTGCTAACATTTAATTATTTGTTGACAATTATATTATACTATAAACAGTAATAAATTTAATTATGTATTAAACAATCTGCAATTTAGTACTTAATAAAATAACTAAAATAAAATAGAATTATATACAAATTTCTGGTGATTGAAAGAAAAACTATCCAATGCCTTATAATATAAGTCCCATTTTATTTTTAAGTAACCCACATTTATAATAATTTACAGAAACTTTTTTGTTATTAATTAAGAATTGAGGCAAATCAATTCCTTTTGGTTTTATAGCTTACAAATTCCCAACAATTAGTCTTCTGTCCAAATTACAATTTTTGAATCATACTTAAATATTTTTTGGGGTGCTTTTTTTTTAAATGCAATGAATAACAATGGTACTTATCTGTTCTCAGCTTTAATGAGAGAATGTGGTTTATGATTCAATTTCTGGTTCTGTTATTATCTGTGAGCATTAACATATGAAAGATCTCCTGTCCTGGTTTCAGGCAGCCATGCATTTCCAAGAGGCGATTATTGAATACATTAGAAATTTACTTACGTTTTTCTCTTTGGGTCCTCTCGTTTTAAAAATCCTCAACATAGCTTTCATTAGCAACTTGCAAGTAACACCGGCGGAAGCAGCTGTGCCATTCTCACCGATAATCTCATAGGTTGAAAAGAATACGTTTTGGAAATCGTAGGTCACATAGGAGGTCTTCGTTTGGTTAATTGTTGCGAATTGTAGGGAATCATTCTTTGCTTCAATATACAGCTCATCACCTATTCGTGCTAATGTATGTAATGCTTTATTTACAACTGAAAAATTGTATGAAATTGTTTAAACCTAAGTATACTTAAGTTTAGAGTCACACACTTACTCTTTAAATTAGCACTAGGAATTATGCAATTCATTATTAATTTTTTTTAATTACTTAATCCTAAAGCATAGTTTAAAATTGTAAAGAAAGCGTACAAAAAAATAATTCATTCATTTGCCGATTTCACAACCCTAAATAATTTTAAAACCATTTTAAAAAGATAGTAGTGCTAGGGACTTTTTTATGGCAAGTTGTAAAACATTACAGAATTTTCTACCCTTGTTTGCCATAATTTATTTACTTTGAGTGCGATTAAAGAAAAAAGCACTTATGTGTATTATAAAATATTTAATCTATTTTAAATATAAAATTATTTTTAAAAGAAATAATTTAAATGCTTTGCGGTCTCATAGTATGGTATAGTGATTTCTAATTTATTAAGTTTAGTACCTGCGTGTTTGCATTTGTCAAACTGTCAAATGTGCTGTCAAATATCTTGAATAATTTCCAAAAATCTTTTAAAATAAAAACATTCCCTTCTTTTCTGATTATACAGTATTTGAATTATTATAAATTCGTACATATTATTATATTAGCATAGACAATGGTTTGTACTTTTAATTTTTTCATAGATTAATTAACTAACCTTACAATTTAGTTAGTTTTAGTATTAGGGGATCTCCATATACCGCACAGGTGCAGTAGTTTACCGGCAAAATTTAAGAAACTATTAGTCCCAGGCCGTATACAACATATCTTATGTACAGGCAACCTGTGCACAAAAGAATCCTATGATTACTTGAAGTCGCTCGCCAGTGATGTGCATGTAGTCAGAGGGGATTTTGATGATGTACTGTGCTGATTGGCTCTAAAATTAAGTGGGTAATTGTAATAATCTTGCAGAATTTAAATTATCCCGAGCAGAAGGTGGTGACAGTAGGACAATTTAGGATAGGCTTGACACATGGGCACCAGGTGGTACCTTGGGGTGATCCAGAGTCCTTAGCATTAATTCAAAGACAATTGGATGTGGATATACTGATATCGGGGCATACGCATAAGTTTGAAGCATACGAACAGGAAAACAAGTTTTACATTAACCCTGGATCAGCAACGGGAGCATATAATGCATTAGATATGTATGTCTTTTCAGTCTTAACATATTTTTTTTATTTCTATTTCATATTATTTTACATAGGTCGATTATTCATCCTTTTGTTTTAATGGATATACAAAATACAACAGTGGTAACATACGTGTATCAATTGGTAGGTGATGAAGTTAAAGTTGAAAGGATTGAATATAAAAAGAATTAAACAATTGGGAATTGTTTTTATTTTACTATGTAAGTAAAAGTTATTATATTTATGTATTAAGAATAACATTGATTGGAAATAAGAAAAACGATTTATATAAGAGTTAATTTTTCTATCATGAATTGTTATTTGCATATTTTTATTTTTTATGATATTATTTTATGTAGCCAATTATAAATCTTAAATTTTATAAGATTACTATCAATTTTTATTATTATATATTGCTGTAAGTTAAGTTCATGATTAAGTAAGATGAGAAAGCATGCTTCTGATTGTTTTGTGAAGATTTTCAACAGGCAGAACTATTTGAAAATATTGTGTATACATGTTGCAATTGGAGATATTGTATGGATGTAAATATTATGTTATTGTATTATTTATTATTATAAAAAGAAATATATAATTTGCCAATTGAAGATTATTTTCATACAATTTAGTTTTATTATAAGTGCTAGAACAGGAATGGGGATACCTCGTACGTAGTTCCTTGTTCCGCTACCCGAGCGTCATCCAGGAGCGGCTAACGAAACCACCAGTTTAAAAATTGGCGTTCGTTACAATATATTATCTGCACTTGAGAATTGAGAATCGCTCGCGCTGATCTTTGAAAGCAATATGGGATTTCCTAGAAGCTGCAAGTGACAAATTCTTTAATTACTGAAAATAAATGAGAGAAGTTTGGATTTTGTTAATCGTCTTCCATTTATTTTTTTTTTAAGGTTAAACGAATACGTGGTATGACGTCTCTAATCACTACAAAATGGTATTTTTTAATATATAATTAATATACCGTGAAAAAAAAAACTTTATTTATTTGAATTTCACTACTTCTATACTGAATAGAATTTATAATTTATTATAATGCAATTTGAACTTGTAGTATGTAGTATGTATGTATTTGAATAATTTCAGATGATTCTAGTTCAACACTTGGATAATTCTTCAATTTTGCACTGGTAGCACTAAACTATATATCCTATGATTTATTTGTTTTTAAATAGTCTTGCATTATTATAAACTGTGACATCGATTATGTTCGGTGGAATGACATTTAAGATTAGCCTTATAGTCATATCCTTTTTATTTCTGTAACATCCCACTAAACAAAATAAAATTCTTGCTAATACCCAGGTAGCAGAGTGACGTAAAATGACGTTTTATAGACGTCAATATTACGTCTATTGCGTGATATTGACGCTATTGAACGTTACCTTACGTCACTCTGCTACCTGGGTACTTTTTACGTTACTTCTTCTTTTCTTAATAAGAGCAAATTTTACACTAGATACATATTTAAAATAGCGTTTAAAAAACTTTTTCCTTACAAAACATACTTACCATTTCGTACTACATTTATAGTTATTTTATGTTTATGGCTAATACACTAAAAATAATGGCGGGAAAGTTAAATTTTATTACCAGGATTTCTTACAATTTGCAACGAAACAAGCCGAATGTTACTTAAGCCAAAAAGATGCAAAGCAATAAGCCGTATGCCTTTTTCATTTTATGTATCGAATTAAGGAATGGAATGAAATTCAGAATGTTGGGCGTTTATTGAATATTACCGTGATATACCTATTTTGTAACCATTTTTGTGTAGCTGTATGACAGTGTTGCCTAAAAAAAGGCACCGCCCAAATGAATGTTTATTTTCATCCCTTTTAAACCGACGTTTGTGGTGTGTAAACATTTGGAAGTTAAACTGTAGGTAAACTAGGTTAAATGTTACAAAAAGATGTTTGATAGCAGTATTGTAAAGATATTTGTTTATAATCTTTCCTCTAACTATACATTCGGAAATGAGTCTGGATACTTTGTATATATAGAATATTTATAAAATTATCTTAATGTTTAATTTTGCATCACTTTTAAAATTCGTATAATGTTATATGCGATATGAATTTTAAGATTTGTACTAAATTCGGTATCTATATATGTTTTTAGTGTATTACCACATTAATAATTTATTAAATAGGTTAGGGAGATTATGCCAAATGTAAACTTTTGCCCCGTAACACGATCAATGTTGTTCTTGTTGATATGCAGAGTTCAAGGTTATCCGGGTCGGTTTCGTAATAAATTATTAATAATTAATAATTGAACACTGTTGCGCATTTTGTTTACTAATTACGGGAACTCTGACTCAAATTTGTATTGATTAAATTTCGCTCTTGGATGCTTTATTATCGCAAACAAAAAACGGCTATTTTATGGAACTTTGACAAGCACTTTCTTTATTTTTTATATGTCAAAATTCTTTCGGCGACGTTTCGACGCAACGTCAAACTACTACGAAATTGTCATTAATTTTTTTTTCCGAATAGCTGAAATTATTTGTAACTTTTACAATTGAGAAGATAAAATATATATAACGATTGCTATTTTGTCTTCTCAATTTTGTAGCAGTTAAAAAGAAAAAATAAAGTTACATTTGATAAATTCATGCTACTGTTAAATTTTAACCAATTTTTAGTATTTTATATAAGAATTTTAATGACAATTTTATAATAGTAGTATTCGCAGTTGGATTACTGCCTGAGGAAGATCTAGGTTGGGTGCCTTAACGTCCCTCAAAGAATTTTGACGTATAAGAAATAAAGGAATCAACCTCAAAATAACCGTTTTCGTCAGCAGTCATGAAGTTTCTATTGTTTAAGATATTTACTGATGTTTTGTACAAAAATAAGTGAACTTTAAATTACTAAATCGATCAACAAATCTTTAGATAGGTAGATTATAAATGGCAAGGATACTCGTGTTTTCCTTTTCTATTGTATCATTTAATTTTTATTCGGGTTTCGGAGTTTCTGGGCTGTCTAACCTTGGAAATTTGATCTTCATAGTAGGTACTAATGATTTCGTAATTACATTTTGATACCTTTTCGTGGTTTTATGCTGATCCAAATACGATCATCCCCTAATCGCTAATCATTGTGACGATTGCATCAACATTCAACTGGCCTTTTTTAAGGGAGATATCATTAAATCAAATGTACAAAATTCGGCAACCATTACAAATTTCTAAATAAGAACAATTCAAAAAGTATACAGGGTGTAACAATTTTCAGAGTGAAGTTTGGTTAGGTACTAACCATACGACATATAAGGTACAAATTCGCCGAAAGCTGATTTTATTACTAAAAAAAAGTTAACCAAAAAATATTTAATTCGGGTCCGATGCAAGGATACGTAACGTTAAATACCTGTCAAACGCGGTGAATGAATAGAATACACACACGTTATACCAGGTTATACCAATAGATTGATGAATAGAGTGGTCAACTTTCGTCTGCGCACCAGATCAGTACTAAGTTTCATATGTGACATTAACGTTTATGTATGTAGTATGTGGGAAGATAGAAGGGTGGTGTTACACTGCGACCTAAAAGATCTGTTGTGTTCCCTATTCTTGCTGCTTTACAGCTGGCCTTCCAATCCTATTCCTTTCAGAAAGTGTAGGATGTCATAGGGCCCCAGTCTAGGTAAGTCTCCTTCTTCAATTTCACATGCTTCGAGGTGCAACGCCCTCGAGTTGCACAGTGCTACACAGTTTGAGAGGAGGTGGATGGGTGTTTCATCCTGTTCCTCACAAAATCTATATTCAGATTCCTTTTCCAATCCAAGCTTACTCAGGTGTCCTTTCAGTCTACAGTGGCCTGAAAGTATTCATGTTAATATGCGAACATTGTTCTTACTCAGGTTGATGCATTCTGTAAACCTCTTCTGGTTATAAGTTCCCAGAAGAATTTTACTTTGCCTCATTCCCTGGAGATTTTCCCAGTAACTGGATTTTCTCTGCTCCATTTCGGTTTTTAGTTTCTTCAGTATTGTACTGCTACTTAACCCGCAAAAGGGTTCAGAGCCTACAAAAGGCATTCCAGCCCCTTTTTTGCAAGCTTATCCGTTATTTCGTTTCCTTCCACTCCTGTGTGACCCGGAACCCACAGGAGGGTTACTTTATTTCTTTTGCCTAGCTCATTTAGTTTCCCTAGGCATTCCCAGACCATCTTGGAGCTGATTTCATATGAGTTCAGCGCCTTGATGGCTGCTTGACTATCAGACACGATGATAATCTCCTGCTTCCGATAGTTCCTTTCCATAATGAACTGAACACATCTTCCAATAGCGTGTATTTCCGCCTGAAATATACTTGGGTATTTTCCCAAGCTTTCCTATTCCAGTTCTTTCTGCCGTTTTGGAGCCATCAGTGTACCATTTGATGGCATTTCTATTCAAGTTCAGGATGGTGTTATGATCCCACTCGCTCCTGTTACTTAGCTTTATGGTGAATTTCTTCACAAAGCTAAATTTTTTTAACATATCATCCCGGGCATATCCCAGGTTTGATCACCGTCAGGAGATTGAGGCCTATGCCTAATCATTCCTTCCTTGACCATTCTTAGTGCGGTTCTTTTCGCCACACCCTCTACTACTATGTGGAGGGGGGCAAGATCCAATACTTCAATAGCTGCTGTTGGGCAGGTTCTCATAGCCCCCGTTATGCATACACATGCTAATCTTTGCACTTTTGAGAGGTTAGTTCTCGCGGTGGCCAGATTAGTTCTTTTGCTCCATGCTACTGATGCATAGGTGATGATCGGTCTCACTATCGCTGTATACATCCAAAGCAGTATTTTTGGGTTGCATCCCCAATTTTTCCCTGCAAAGTTTCTGCACACCATCAGAGCTCTTTTGGCCTTGTTGGTTACTTCAATTCATGTTTGTTCCATAGAAGTTTATTGTCTAGGGTAAGGCCTAGATATTTAACTTCTGCTTTCCATTCTATATTTTGCCCCATCCAGTTTTATGGTTCTAAGATTGGATTTTCTTTTCCTGGTAAATGCTACTAGGGTTGTCTTAATGGGGTTGACATTGAGTCCCATCGATTGACACCATCTTCTCGTGAAGTTCAAGCCTCTTTGAACTATGTCACAGAGGGTATTCTCAATTGGTGGTCTTGTGTCCCACCTCCGCCTCCACCGACCTGGTAGACAGTAGTTGCGACATCCATCTAGAAGTCACACCGTCTACCCCCCTATTAATTAATGCTTTTTTGACAGACTCGTGTGGAGTGTTGTCAAAAGCACCCTCTATATCTAGAAAGGCGCACACTACGGTTTCTTTATTCGTCAGGGCATCTTGGATTTGGTCCGTCAGCTCCACTAATGCAGTCTCAGTGGATTTGCCTATTTGATAGGCGTGCTGACAGGGGTGCAATGGCACCCGCTCCAAGATATCTGTTCTGATATAGTTATCTACAGCCTTTTCCACCGTTTTCAAAAAGAATGATGTGAGGCTGATAGGTCTGTGGGATTTAGGGTGCGTAATGTCCTTTCCTACGTAAGGATACGTAACGTTAAATACTTGTCAAACGCGGTGAATGAATAGAATAGACGCACTTTATATCAAGAGATTAATGTATAGAGTGGTCTACTTTCGTCTGCGCGCCAGGTCAGTACTAAGTTTCATATATGTGACATTAACGTTTAACATAAGTATACCATTTTTTTTTAGATGGAGGAAAATGCGTTGAAGCACCAGCAGATGAGGCAAAAGGCGCATTCGCCCGGTGTGTGGGACTTTCACCCACTAAAAACCCCCCTTTCGGACATAAATCCACCCCGATACCGTTTTCCATATTTCTTCGGGGTGGTGTCCCGTATTTAACGCCCTACTTCTCTTTTCTTAGTTTTTAAAACTACTGCATACGAAGAGATCATCTGCCATGCTCCCCCTTGGCTCTCTACCATTTTCTGGATGTATTATCAGGTGACTAGTCTCCCAGTTCTTCTACCAGGGCATTTCTTTCTGGGCTCCACGGAGAGCACTCGAAAAAAGTGTGGTGGGCATCGTCCTTATCGGAGTCCTGATACGGGCATTGGGCGCTAGCCACTTTCCCCATTTTAAAAAGGTAATCGTGAAAGGACCCATGCCCGGACAGGAAGTGGGTGAGATAATATCCTGTCTCACTGTGCTCTCTGTTTATCCAAAATGACAGATCTTTTATCAATCTGGTGGTCCATCTTCCTGTCTTTTTGGCTTCCCATCTCTCCTGCCATAGTCGAAGAGTAAGCATTCTTTCGTCTCGGGTCGGACTTATTCCCGTTTGCCGCGACTCCCATTTTCTCTTCAATTCTTTGGCCAGCAAATCAATAGGCACTACGCCTGCCACCACCAGAATGGTTGCCTCAGAGACGGTTCTGTAGGAGCTAGCAATACGCAATGCTCCTCAACACAAGTATACAATACAGTGTCGGGAAACAGTAAAATTATTAATTTATTTAATTATAAATATTAAATACAAGTCTTTTACCTTATTTAAGTAGCAGAAATGGTATAGGATTGTTGAGAAGTTTGTAACATTAAGTGTTTCAAGATTTTTCTCATTAAATCGCGTTCATCGCGATCATAAAACATGCTTATATTTTGAAAAAGATCGTTCAACATCTACGGATATAACACACGCATACTTAAATAATTTCTATAGATAGATAACGGATCAGATGCACCACCACCGATGTGTAGTCCGATTTGTGCCAGCACAATAACTGTTTATCACACACTACAAACTATTTTACCACCACCATAATGTAAATCCTGGAATTTACCAATATACTTTTCTACATTATGAAACAATGGTCGTTTTCTGGGATTTTCTACGCCCAACATTATATTGCATTTACAATGTGTAAAACGTTAACGGAGAATTATATTGTCTCGCATCAAAACTCTACTAACACTGATACTAGATACCGGACAGACGAATTGGAGGGAACAATTTTATTGTCTTGGCTACTATGGCTAAACATTCTGCATAGCACGAGGCGAGTGCGGCCCGTGTAAGCAGACACGTCTGACCACTCAAGTTATAACTACAACTATTACATATCATCTTATTTATCTTTTCATATCTTACATCCTGTATATTTCTTTCAGTCATTTTTGTTTAATTGTAAATAATTCTTTAAGATTATAATTAGATTTATGTCTGTAAAATTCTTGCACTGTTTGTAAACATTAACCTTATCATTCACATTATAAATTATGGTTTTGTTTTCAACTTTTACAAAATAATCTTATTTGATATAATAAAAGATCGAATTATTTCAAGATTAGGTGTAGCTTCGACAAAAATGTAGAATGCAATTTTATATGAGGAAGATTTGCTGTTTACCCCTCTGATGAGCAGGTATAATATAGTTCTTTTTCTGTTATTATACTTACTTTACCTAGGAGGTACGCAAACATCTAAAAATGCCTAAAATATTTAATTTTGCTCTACTTCACACCGTAAATGTTTTCTATTATTTGTATATTTTCATAATAATACTTCTATATATAATAGTTTCTTTCATTAAAAAAAAATTAATACATAATTCAAATATTATTCTACGATTTAAACTTTGTAAAGAAGCACCTGTCGCTATTTAATCCCGAATACACACAGAAAAAGTTTCAAATATTTCCAGAACAAATTAATAAATTTCTCAAATTCAATCAAGGTTTCTCAATCACAACCAATTATGCAATATATAACAAAATATCTATCGTCAACAAACAGAAAGTGCCGCTATATACGTCCGCCACCTTCCACAGAAAGTACAGTCTAACACAAAAGAAAACACCACATAGATAAAAATATTAAGTGCAACGGTCTCATCCTTGATCCCGTGCACCAGACAAGGATGCATAGCAAACAAAGCGGCCAAGAGGTCAAATAACTTTTGTCAGCCCTCTTCTTTCCACAAATTCTGGGGGCTACCACCTATACCAGCAACATATTAACTAGCCAGTCATCACGTAGCACATAAACAGAATTCGGTGTGAGCTTCCAGAGTAACCACGTGTTGCAGACACAGTCAGACCGTTATTTTGTATATGTAAACAATGGCTTGGAACGTATTAAGGACATCTGCGAAGAGATTTTTGTCAAATTTCGAGAGAAATTTGGCACAGTCGAACTTGCGAAATGGGAAAAATAATGTAAGTTAATTTTTTTGTTTTAGCGTTTTGTTGTTATTTGGTAGGTTGTAAATGTTAAGAAATAATTAAAGTGTATGCTCTGTTTTCCATTTTGGAAATGTTTTATATTTCATTATTGTTATTTATTTTATTTTTGTTAATTCATGTCAAAACGGTCAAACGGTCATTTTGTTTTTGTGTTTAAAATCCTAAATCAAAACATTTAACCGTTTTTTTTCATTGTTGTTTATTTTTGGAATAATTTTAAAAAGAAGTTTAAATATGTATGCCTAAGCGACTTAATTTAAAGCTAATATATCTGAAATGTGTTTGCAGTCATTGGTAGATTGCTTTTGACAAAGAACTTCCATTTTGTTCAGTAAAGAAATCAAATAAGTTGTTGTTAACCAGTAAAAAGTATATAGAACATAAAAATGCGTTGTTGTTCCCCACATTGGTTTTTCCTTTATTCTGGAAACTGTCTAAATAAAATCAAAATAATAATACATATACTTCTGTTAGATTTTATTTTGTATTTGACGCTTAAGATAAGTATTTGAAATCTTCAACGTTGATGACTATATTGTGATGGAAACTGCATAATATACATATTTAATTAACATTTATTATTAACGCATTAAATCCTTCATGTTTAAACTGAGTCGTTTGAGCTTCAATTGTGCCAGTAATATATATGAGAACAGGTTCAGGAACGAGTGCTTGGGACTCGGACTTGGCTACCCTAGTAGCACCAGAACGTTCCTAAAACATTCTAGAAACGTATGCGGAAAATGTTCGAATATTCTAGAGATGTGTTCATAATTCTTAGAATGTTAAATTCCATCCACATTACGAGTAGAGCAAATTTCTTATTCTAGCAACGTTCCTATAACACTCGTCGGAATCTTCTATGAATGTTCCAATAACATTCTCAATAGGAGATAGATAGATTTTATTGCGTGCGTGACAATATATACATATGTATGCACATGTCAAATATGCATTAATTTTAATACTAATAATAAAAAACACAAAAAATTAACATCACAGCACATTAAAATTTTTAATAGAGGTAAAGCACAAAGTCGTTTTGTTCTAAAATCTAAATTCATTCATTTTTTATATTTTCGATAAATTCCTGTATTTCATAGAAGGGATTCTCTTTTAAATACAGTTTTATGGTATTGTGAAATTTACTAGTATCTAACTCCTTCCATTTACTGGACAACATGTTATATAACTTTATTGACACATATCTACAGAAATTTAAATTTTTTGAAAGTCTAAAATGCGGGCGTGCAATATTTTTATGTCTGGTATTGTGAATAGTTTGTCGTGGATAAGAAGTTAAATTAATTTACTTCTTAGGCAACCAAATTTAAATTTCCCAGAATAATTTTTAGTAACTTCAACGTTGAATCATTAAATTACCTACAATTTTATATTACATTCATAGTTATTTTATAATATTTATATTGAAGTTACTAAAAATAATTGTTGGAAATTTAAATTGGTTGCCTGTGTTGTCTTTGTGAATTGTCTCAGTGAATCAAACACTGAATAATAAAATAATTTGCCATGTAAATATTTCTAAAGTATTCTAAAATGTGGCCTACAGGAGTGTATTGGTGATTGGTCTTGTCTTTTTGCATAATTAAAATTTCTTATTGGTGAGCTGAACCACCCCATAAGTAGTATTCCATAACAAATAACAGAGTGGAACACAGCATGATATACGATTAACAATGCTTCAAAATTAATAATTGTTTTTAAGCTTCTTAATATAAATATCGTCATTGACAAGCGATGTTGTTAAGACCTCTATGTGCGGCCACCATGTGAGCTTGCTGTCTAGTATCAGACCAAGACACCTCTCACTGGGTCATTATCAGGCAATTCCATGTGAGGATTTAAACTAAAAGTTAAAGTTTGAGTTTTGTCCTTATTTAAACGTAATTTTAAAGTCTGAAGTATATCGTTGATTGGGATTTAGGTAGAATTATGGCACATCTCTTCTAGATAATTCTGTTTGTATTACTTACCAAGTTGTAGTGTCGTTAGCATTTTAAATGTTTTTATAAGTGATGTGCTCAATAATATCGTTTACATATAAAATGAAAAGGGTGGGCCCTAGGATTGGGTCTTGTAGGACACTGTCTCACACAATCTCTAATATCTTTAACACAACATGTTCGACGCGTTATCTTCAGGTGTAAAAACGTTAGTTCAGTTCAGAAAAATACCAGATTAAAACAAGTCAAACATATTTAAAAAAACACTTAAAAATATTTATTGCACACGTTAAAATCTATTAAAATGAAGTTCAAGTTTATATATATCACAAATAAAGAAAATGACTGCTTGTCTGATTTATTTGTTAAACAAAATTCCATTAAACTACAAACCATCAATTCCTTTATAATGGAGAAATAGAGTCGTATCCTTAAACTTTGAATGAAACAAAATGAATGCAATCATGTGTAAACAAATTGTTCTATAAAACTTATTTATTTACAACCGTAAACACTAAAGTAAACAATAATACACCAAAATTCATATCTAGAATAATGCAACTGCCTTATGACGTCATGTAAACAAAAACAAATATTTAAATACATAATACGTAGTTTATACAAGACCGCAGCTGATATTTAGTTATGTAAATACTTGTTGTTTATCACGTAGTCGATTTGTCTTTATTTTGATTCCGTTTTAAGCAATTATTTGCTTAAGAAAACTGGAGAGGATCAAAGTTTGTTTGGTAATCTTGGCAAAATCCTCTAATTGCATATTTTACTTTTATTTATAGATTTATGTATGCGGATGTCTATCAACATCTTTAGTAGATAACAATATCAGATTCTACGCCACCAGGAGATATTCGGAGTTGACTAATCCTAAAACTGAGGAAGAGTATGACAGCGATTCCGATACTGAAGTGCGCATCATCAAACAAGCTGTTAGTGTCGATTTTAAAACAAGTTTATTATGCAACATCGAAGACAAAAGTCTTGACTCTAAATTATAGACGGAAATATTGAAATACCGACGAAACTTTTTATGTCAAACATGAGTCAAGACTTTTGCGTTTGATAGTACTTTGCACACTGTAATAAATAACTCATCCTAAGGATGGTTGCGATAATGTTTCGCATTTTTAAAAAATGTTTTATCTTCAAAAAATAAATTTCTACCTTTTTAAGGGCGAATCTAGCTTTTGGAGAAAGAAGATGCGCACATTTCACAGTATTTTGGACGTAAATAAAGACGGTGTAATATCTTTCGATGATTTCCAATTATTGGCTGATAGATTCATTAATTTGGGTCATATATCAGATGAGAGGGCTAAGGAATTTAGGGAGTTGATTAAGGTTTAGTTTCCTAATGTAGTAGATTTTCGATTTTTTTCATTTTGTGTTTTATCTTTGGGTAGAAAATTTGGGACAAACAGTGGGGCGAACTTGGACCTTATAATCCAGTGACAGTGGAGCAGTATCTAGAAGATATGTACCATGTCGTAAACGACAAGACACGAGCCAAGAAAGTGCATAAATTCCTACCTTACCTCTTTGAAGTGAGCCTTTTTGTTAGATTCATGAAAAAAAAATGTATATTTAGATTTAAAAAAAAAATATTCAGAACCAAACTTAAAAATATATTTTTTCTTTCGGTTCTAGGCTTTAGACAGAGATAAGACTGGCGAAATATCATTGGAAGAGTATAAATTATTCTGCGAATGCTTGGGTTTGAGTGACGAGGATGCAGTTTTCACTTTTAGGGTGATAGATACCAATGCGGACGGCAAGGTACACATGAAAGAGTTCGTACAGCTAGGAAAGGAGTTCTTCTTGTGCGAAGATGAATGGAAAATTAGCAAATATTTCTGGGGACCGTTGGTAAATTGAGAAAAATAATCAATATGAACGGTTTTTTTTAGGGTAAAACGACTTAAATAGACTTCATTTACACTATTTTTACTTACCAGATAAGCACTACTGAGATAGACTTAGGATTACTTTTTTACTATATTAGCTATTAAGGTTTTGATTTTATTACTGTATTAATTTTTATTTTTAATAAACTTGAGATTTTTTATATACGATATAAAATACTTTTTTAAGTTTTCAGACATAGCACCCAAACGAGTACGTCTGTTTTCATTGCTAAAAGAAATGCAATTGATTTTCTTTTATTAAGAAAAAGATAAAAAATAAAAACTTTACAAAAAAATTATTTTATAAAACCAGGTTTTTTAATATAAAATTTACCCAAGTAGCAAATATTAAATAAATATAGAAACTCAGTAAATATAACAAATTAATATATTTCTACTAATAACTGTAATGATTAAGATTTTTTTCCCAAGAAAAATGTTCACCTCACGCGGGATTCGAACCTACACCCTCTCGTTCAGTGTTCGTATATACCTTGAATTTGGCAATTCCCGGCGCGCGACTCGAAAATAGCCGTTTTGCACTGCAATTTCCTTTTTTGGCGGCAAATACAACTTATTAACTTTTTTTAATATTATTTACCAATAAAATAAATGTACGATACATGAAGATTCATATTTAACTAAGTGCAAACGACAAACAAATACAAAAAAATATAAAAAATTTAAATTTATTTTTATTGTGCCAATAGTAAATATTTATCCATAATTCCTCTAACAAAACTTTTTCCCTCTAAGTTCAAAATTCTCTAAAAAGGGAATTTCCACTCATATACGAACACTGCTATCTTCGTTTACCAGGACGCAGTGCCCCATAGCATGCCATGTTAAACTAGCCCGATTTTGCATTCAAAAGTAAAGCACTTAAGTCGAGTTCAACCCCAGTTCTACCTCTAAACAAGAGGAGCGGCTACACATCGGAAGTTAGTATTTTTATTTTTTAAAAACGTTTACGTAGCATATTTAGTTGGGCAGCCCCTACACAGCCTGTAACTCCTTGTTAGTGATGAGCGAAACGTTGTGATTCTTAATCACGTCGTGAGTCGTGCATGGTGATTTACAAACAACGGTGATGCGATCACTGCATTGACTCATCGATATCATATGCTTAGTATTAATCGTGTATACCTCTCAATAGGTTAGTAAGGTAGGAGGTGAGAGTTTTTCTTTTCACAGCGTTTTTAGCGTTGCCCATCCATATTTTGTTTTTTGGAAAACACTTATATATAAAGAAAAACTCAAAATTTATATTTTTACAATTTGTTAATAAAATAGCTAACATAATGCAATGTAAAAGCAAGGATGTTTTATATTCCAGTATTCGAATAAACAGTTTAATATTACAACATTTTTACAACCTAATTCAGATGTATGGTAATAAAATTTGCAATTTTTTGCATGGTTTTCAAATAATAACAGTACATAAAATTTTAAATGATCACTATATTTATGTTTTAATAAAGCAATTAAACAGCATTAGGACAAAGTAAAATTTGACTTAGCAGTAAAAAATTTATAACATTCATATAGGAGAAAAAATATATATTGTATCTAACAATATTTCTCTAAGGCGAAAATATAGAGAATACTCAACATTCATGTTTAAATTTACATCGACGGATCGACGTGAAATCGAAGTTAAAAGTGGATAATGTATTGCTAAACAAGAACATGTCTACTTGGAAAAGAACGATGATATTTTTGTTTTTATGTTGAAACTCACAAAATGTGTATATATTCTGTAGGAATATTGTTGCACGTAGTATTATAATCGTAAGGATTTTATATACACATTGTCCGTAAATGTTTTATATTACAAATAAAAATTTTGTGACTGTCTTCTTTTAAGTTTTAAGGCGTATTTTTTTTTATTCATCGTAGATATATTGATTATAGCGTTTTTCTGTTTATATATTAATTAGATATCGATGAATAAAAGAATGAGCCTTATGTAGCATGTTTTTGTTTGGCCATAAATTATCTCCTATCAATAATAAATAATTTGAAGACCAATAATTACACTTTCAAATTAACACGGTAAAAAAAAAACGCCGTTGGTGTCTGGATATCGAACTAATTCCCAGATGCACAGGATTTCGGCTGAGTTAAATTATTGTTTTTAGGTGATCTGTGCCCATAGATGTTATACAAAATGATAGAGGTGATAATAGATGGGTTTCTCTTTTACTTTATAAGTAATGGACGGACAAACTCGTTCGGAGAAGCGGGGAAGCCTAGGAACTTGCATTTGTATCTGCATACATATGTAGTACCTACATAGTTTTTCGAAGTCAGTAGAGAGTATTATCTAAGGTTCTGTATTCACATGTAAGAGAACTTCATATTTACAAAGGAAAAATCTAGAAAGTATTAATGTGATTACAAATTTTTAAAACTTATTAATTACAATGAAAAGTAACAATAATTAACATAACCTAGTGAAAGAGCTTCCTGTTTTTGGCCTATTTAGTTGCAAATCATATTTTTGAAATGAGTCTTGAAGCTGGGGCTTGATTAGATTTAATTAAGTTTTAATGCATTTTTTTTTGATACTCGGTTCAAATTTAACGTGCGCTAGATATAACAAACTTACCATATTTTCAAATGTATTGTGTGGAAAATTACATGTTTTGATTATTAATAATATGTTAAAATTATTTCTAATCATGATAAAAAAGAACTTAACAGTTTTTATTTTATTACTTAATAGTTTAGTGACTAATTTATTGCTGTTTGTTTTTTACCTTTTTTTTTTAATAAAATACAAGAATAAAGAAAATGTCACTATTAC